>PNEQ01047644.1:12674-37253 GCA_003012365.1 Medauroidea extradentata
TTTTTTTTTTTTTTTTTTTTTTTTTTTTTTTTTTTTTTTTTTTTTTTTTTTTTTTTTTTTTTTTTTTTTTTTTTTTTTTTTTTTTTTTTTTTTTTTTTAAATCGGACGGGGTGGCAATGTCTGGTTTTGAAAGTTTGTTGCGCTAAAGTTAATATACGTTACAAAACTGCATGTAACGTTCGTTTCAATGTGTCGAATAAATATCTAATCACGCCCAGGGTTAGGCGTCTCCGGCGGTATGTTGCAACGACCATCTCCCTTCAATGTCAACAAACGAAATTGTTTGACGTAACAGATGATTGATATACGATACAGTAAGTATATCATGTTTGTTCTTCAATTAAATGATTTAAATACATGCTATATTGTCTTCCGGGCTGGAACTGAATATTCGCGGTATCAGGAACCGACCGACGCACGTTTCGCCGTACATCAGAGGGCATCTGCAGGGTCGCCTAACGTATCAATTTTACTGACATTTGAGGTTTTCACAACTTAAAATTGTTACTGAAAATTTCCATAATCGTTGATATCTGTTTATTTCATGTAAATATTTTTTTTTCACTACTACCGTGCTTTACGTAGTATTACTACGTAGACCACAACAACACCAAAATATTAAATAGCCTTTGTTTTAAAAAAAAACTGCACTAACGTTTTACCACTGAACGCACTTAAGGGGTTTTATGGTGATAAAATCATAATTTATACGATGCAGTGTTTGTTTTGTATGCGATACTTTTGAATACAATTTCCTCTTACGAAGTTAACTAAGCTCTCGTAGTTTTCTAATACCGTTGGTCAATACATAACTACGCGATCTGAAATTGTTTCGTAAGAGGGAACTACATTTACAAGTATCGTCTACAAAACTAACACTGCTTCATGAAACTGTATAATTTTGATATCATCGCACTTGAACACCGTTAAGAGCAGTCTTCACCTGTTTCAAATGTCCACGTTTGAGACGTAAAAACAGCTGGGCGATAAGAGCCAGAGTAACACTCTATACGGGAAGCATATCGCCTCTATTCGCAGCGCGCCAAACTGGCGTGCAAGGTTTTCCTTGTAGTCTTTTTCCTATGGGAATTTAAGCGGCGACCTTAACATTTTATTTTTTAATAGTATGAAGTAATGGCGAACGCATGCCTCTCACTTTGCACTTTAAGCATTCAGACGGTATTTCTGGGGTTGCCAACAGTCTAAAAAAAGTAGTTTTCAGTCATTTTGAGAGGCCCGAAAATCATGTTTATAACAAGCATATTGAATTTATAAAAACATAAAAGCATAGTTCCAAGTGTGTGTACTTTTCGTAGACAAACATAATATGAATAAGTTGAGGTTTCCTGAATACTCGCCGTGGTGTAGATTTAAAAGTAAATTTCCCCGAAGTTAGAATTTAAACGTGTGTCTGAAGGAATTTTTATCAGTCGAAAAGAATGGTCAGGTTAAAAGTGTTTCCATTATCAGACAAAAATATTTGAAACGTTCGTGCAGCTGATAGGAGGAGAACATCTCTGCGAGTTTCTGGCCATTCCGCGGCCACGGGGGAGGAATAAAGATTCCCCGAAGAAGAGTGCAAGGAACGGAAACGCAGTGCGCAAACAAAACACAACAGCGGCACGTAAATCTTCCCGCGCGCCCACGCACGGAAGAGGGCGCACGCACCGTAAAACTAAAAGACTTGATTTAGGGAAAGCGTTTATATGAAAGGAACGTCCCTTCGCGCGCACACACAAAAAAAAAAGTACCAACGTGTTTCTGAGGGAATCTCCTATCGGGTCGACGCAAGTAAAGAATAAACACATTTTTTTCCCCTCCTCAAATAACCTGGAGGATTTTCTTCAAATTGAATTTTAAAAATGCATTTTTTTTCCTCACTCCCACTTTACTTTTTTTTTTTTTTTTTACGTGGCCGGTGTTTGAATTCAAGCGCCCCGTCGCGCCTCCTCCGCCCCCTCCCCTTCCTCCCTCACAATTTAGTTCCGCGGGATTTTCACTTTGGCGAGCTTGCAAGCGCGTGAGCGGCATACACTCGGCGCGAGATGACTTCCGTGAGTTTCCCTGGAACGCCTCTCCATATCTGCCTACAGCGCTCCTAGCGGCCGAGGCATTCAACTCGCTACCATTCACATCACACGCCCCGCTTTAAGGGGGGAGTGTTAGACAATTTTATTGAATTTTCAGTTTTTGAGCCATAACGTTTATTCAAAACGTATTATCAAAATTTTATCTTCGACGAAGCATAGAATATATTCTTGGTAAACTGCTTGAATAAATTATAATGGAATCTTTCATTAATTTGTCATGCAGAATCATTGCAAGAGAATTATAGGTTTATATTAAAGCAATCTCTTGCAATGATTTCACATGACAAATTAACGAATGATTCCATTACAATTTAGCAGTTTACCAAGAATATATTCTATGCTTCGTCGAAAATAAAATTTTGCTAATACAAGTTTATTAAATGTTACAGCTCAAAATCTGAAAATACAATAAAATTGTATAACACTCCCCTTTAAGACACCATGCTAATTAAAAAACACTGTTTCTAAGCTCTTCAACATGGTTAAAAACTGCCTTTTCAGACTGCGGATCTTCAAAATATACTAACCGGATGTATTTGAAACTCAGAAACTTGCACTAAACTTTGTATCACAAAAATTCTTGTGATCACCGCTTAAATTCCCAAAGTTAAAATTAATCGAGAAGAGTCTTGCACGCTAGTTCAGCGTTTGGCTCTTTGTGGTGATGTAGCATTTGATGCTCGCTTCAAGGTCGCCCTTATAACTCCGTCGGTTTTGAGCTTCTAATGTGCGGGTATGTTTGCTTCATCTCAAAGAGCATAAGAACAGAGCCGTGACTCAATATTGGGGCATAATGGATGTTTTAGTAACATTGTTGGTTTTACGGTAGAATGAAAGGTTTTGAGGTTTCATTAATGACTCACTTAATATTATAATTGGTCATACTATACGGACCAAAACTGGTTACAAAGTAAAAAGAAAACGTTATACGGTCGCATGAATCTTTCATGCTCTGGTATGAATAGTATGAATAGTAATACGGAAGTATTAATCATAGTGTTATCTTAACAGCTATTCTTTCGCATGGTTTGGTTGTACGGTAGTGTACATATATAGTTCGTTGTTGCCAGGTAACTTAGGCCTACTAGGTTAGATTCTGAAGTATTGTGCTTTTTTTAAAGTAGTTTTCTGTCCCTTCCTTTTTACAAGTTTCTTTCACATCCACCTATTTTATCACACTTGCAGTTAGCATTGGTACATAAAAACATTTTAAATATTGGATCCAGAGATGTAAGGATCCCACAGTACGTGAACACATCAATCGTACAAGTGGAAGGAGAATTTTAACTATAGTATTTCACGTTAAATTATGGTGTATACTTCAGTGACTACAGATTTAAAATATGGAGCCCATCACGTACAGCAATTACCAATGAAATGTATAATTTTTATAAATAACGATTCTACATTTTTTTAAGAACAGAGATAAAAGTAAGATAATATAAATATGGAAAAATAATTACCTTAAAATACACACATCTGCATTGTCTATTGTGTACAAACGTGAAGTTGTGTCTTTTAACGCTAAGAAACATTATATTCTGAGTTACTAAAAAAAAAAGTTACAAATACGTAGTTTAAATACGCCACTCTCCTTAAAGTTTCGGTAGTTGGAAGGCACTATTATCACAGTGCACGCGCCCGTGTGTATGTTTATGTACATACATATATATTAATATATATATATTAATATATATATATATAGAGAGAGAGAGAGAGAGAGCGAGAGAGAGTGTGTGTGTATGTGTGTGTGTGTGCGATGGCCTGCGTTGCTTCCAGCCTTTATTACTCGAAACCAATTAAATCTTTCATTAAAAGACTATGCGCTGTATTTACTTCTGCTATGTATGAATATATTCGAGTTTCTAATGTATTATCATCAAAACCATTCATGTCGAAAAAAGTTAAATAGTTCACAGTATTTTCTTGGTTGTGCGTATATTACAGTAATTTATATATTTTGTGCCATTACATTCACCTTAACGAGCAAATGTAACATTTTCAATACTAATAAGAACACAATGACAATATTAAGTCAAAATAAAGTCGACCAACGTAATATAGCATAATGGAATACAGCCTAAATTACGAAGTGCGCCTGAGCTCTGTTGAGAGAAGCAGAACTAGAGAGACCGCTGATTTAGTTGCACGTTTCCGGCATTTTAATGACTACGTCAATACTACTGAGTATGTAACCAACATCAATACGTGGAATTAAAGACAGAACATGACTTGACAAGGTTACGTCGGTTTTAACGTGTTCTGAATTTATTTAGAATGTGTTTTGTCATGAGAAAGATTTTATTTTGTGATAAAAAATGATCACCTACAAATGTAAACAATAACTTAAAATATTTCTTTTACAAACAGAAAGTTTTTCTAGGCACCATTCAAAAGTACTACTTATAGAGTTTCATTTAAGACTATGATCAACTATGCAAAACTATTTTTACGTGAGTGACCGTTAAAACGCTGTGCTTCTGCAAAACAAATGCTAACTTTAAATTTTTTTGGGGCTGCTTTCATCAGTGTACTCTTTTATGCATGTGTCTAAATGTGGTATGACAGTCAGTTTATATGTATCAAAATATAAAATACGTCTTCTTTAATTAACAACAACACAATCGCTCGTCAAAATATTAAAGAATCTCCCGTCAGGTAGTCTACCACACCCATAATTCATGACGCAGGAAGTAAATCCGACCAATCAAGAAAAATTTTCTGTATACATTTTGAGCATATTTCTTAGTGTCTTAGTATTACTTTCACGGTAATTTGTCACTAACGCCGCATACTTTGAAAACCTACTTCTTTTGTTAATTTCTCAAGTGATAATTAGTAAACAATGACCAACATATCCTCGGTAACAAATTTTGCACGCGTGTTTTAGCACAAAATTGAATTTCAGCTTAATTTATGTTACACTTTTGTTTTGACTGATAACCGTTTCACTGGACAAAATCGACCTGTGATTTGTCTGACTTTTTATCCACAAAAGTTAAATTTGAAATAAGAATAAAAAAGTCCAAGAATATAACCTTGTGCCATTTTGATGTAGTGGCGAACTATTTCGAGTTGTAGTATTGCAGGATAAAATTGATTAATTTTCATATCGCAACTAAAATTTCAGTTTTAAATTCAGATAGTTTATTTATTCATTCTTAAAGCTAATTACCAAACAATTTTTTTAAATGTAATAATTTCTATTACAACGTAAATTAATGTACAATGTAGAGACGTAGAGGACCTTAAGTAATTTTCTATAAATTAATGTTTTCTAAGCGAATATATTTTTCTTATTTAATGTCCCGATTTCTATTATTGATTTCATTAATATCCTCTCTGACAATCACATGCCATCAGCTGTAAGGACAAATTTGTGTTTCTGCAGTACAGACATCCGGCTTAAAAGCTGTAATGCGGCTGTAGTGCTATTGTTACGACAAGAGGGCAGCTCCTGCGTTTGCCCGCCCATCCTGGTAATCTCATTGCAGGCTATTCAGGAGAGCTCTTCCACAATTCTAGCCCCTGTCTCTGTCTCCATGTGGTCGTCTCATTCCACTTGCTTGCCTCGCCACCCTACGTTTGACCTTCGCAGTGCATGCCTGCTCGGAAACTCTTTGCACCAAATGTAATACAAAGTTCGAGAGAAGTATTTTTGAAACCATCCAAACAAATAACGTACACTCTAACATAATAACAGATAGCTCACTGATTACGACAACATAGAGCTGCACTATCGTCGATCGTCGTTAAAACATATTCATAGAGCCCGCTCCATGTAAAATGCTTATTTAATGGAGGCTATGTTTTACCAATAGACTTGTAAATTATCAACTGAAAATTTATCGTCATTCACATTTATAGTACTGCCAATAAATAACAGCAGGTTGAATAATCGATGCGATAGTATTTAGCAGTGCTATATGCAAATGGCTTGGTAGAATTACCAAAATGAACACCCCAAATGTTGCACTGCCCCTTTATCACAGAGGATAAATTTTCGGTCACTTTTGAAACTTTTGTCACTTAAATATTTACAACTTTTCTTCCTATACAATGTCAATCATTTATAGCTGGTTTGAAAGACATTCCACTCGATCGTGACGCTGTTCGGCGAGAATTGTTGTCGCACGCTCGTCACTAGTGTACGTATAGAACTGTAAAGTGTTCTCTTTAAATATATTTTATTCAAATGTGTTCAAAGTTGTGGCGTACAACGTGAAGAAAAAATCTGGTACGACGACTCGTGTACGAATGGTTGCATAGAACGTAGGCGTACGATGTGTTTTAGAATAGCACGCCTGCAACCCATGCAACCTATACAACGCGCATAGTCTCATCACATTGTTCTCCTTGCATTCTATGGAACGATTTTGAACTCAGATACGTGATATAAAATTTATACTCTCGTAATAACTGTATAATAGTTTGTTTTGATGTTGGTATAAAGTCTAGAGTTTGAGCATTCAAGTTTCTACGCCCTATATTCGCCGTATGAAATGCACCTGTAACCACAAAATAAGCAAATAATATACTCTGACCAATCACACAAAAATACAAATTTTCGGCACTAGAATTAAATAAGAAGGACAAGGCTATAAAAATTAACCTAGTAACGTAAGGAGTAAGTTTTACATATGCCTGTTTTTTTAATAATTAGTTAAATTAATGTAGGCCTACTTAAGTTTGTGTTCACATGCATTTTTAATTAGTTTACGTTTGACGTTCAAATGTTTTTGTTTTCGGAATTGCACTTTCGTATGTGGCAACGTACGTGTATTCTTAATTTTACAAAGGAAAGTTTTAATGTTGGCAGCGTAAGAATGAAATGATTTAAATTTAGTGTGCTGGTGGCTTGGGTTGGCAATGGCTGGCAACACAATTGGGTCTTGCGCATAAATTCACAAACTGTCCGTTATTAATTTGCAGTCCATCTGATAGCAATGAGTTGTCAGAAGTTACAATAATTTACTTATATTTACGCGACTTGAATCACTGGCGTGCGTTTCAGTATTTAGTTAACAACGCAACAAGCGTTCTTATTCCCAGGAATCAGTACAGACGATGGTGGCGCCCTGCATAGTTTGGTAAAAGGTTCCTCTCGCAAGGAACTACAAAGAAATGTTTGTCTTCGTATGTTTGGTACACGTGTTTCCTAAACGCGATCCGAAAGAGAAAAAAGTACACTTTAAGATGGCAAACGTTTGCTTGGAATTTAAGTCAGTCGTGGCATCCGTATTATAATTAACAAAGAGTAAACACGATAATTAATGAGCCTACTTTCCTCATTATGGCTGCAAATTAACTTAGAAAGCTCAAATTGGCCATGTGTATAGGAAATAATACTTTAATTTACTCATGTGATGTTATCTACAATATTTAAGAGTAGTTAAATCAAAGTTTCAGTTATAAAGTGCCTAAAATTCAATAATTTTACATTCTAACCAATAAATCTCTAATTATATATACCATATTATGTAGTCATGTTGCGAAATCTCCTAAATTAAGAGACGTCCAGTATTAAAGACAGTATTAACAACTAACATTAAGGTCGCATTACCTTACTTAGTACAAACTGTGCACATATTTGTACAATTTACTGAAATAGTACCGCAGGTTACTTGTATAGTAAACTAGCTGTCCCTTTGCGTCTTCGCCCGCGTGTACTATAGAAAAGAGTAACTAACTTTTAGTTACGTGTTAATTGATGGTGATACTATATTCTATGTTATACTATATTCACTGTTTATCTTTAAAACATCAAATACAAACAGATTTGTCCAGTTCACTGCGCTAAGCGTACTTTAATTGCAGAATTTCTTTTTTAATTCATCTTTATTTCTCTATAAAAGAGCTGCCCGGCTGCGGCTTCCACCGCAAAACAGCTGCCCGGCATTTAACAGCTAGCGTACTCAATAACAGTGTAAAGAGTATGATGTCATGTAATTCCCATCGCAAAGTCTTGCACGGGATACGAACCCGTAACCCCACCCCTCCCACGCCCCAAACTTTATACAATACCTTAGTGAACGCTTAAGGCCTCGATCACAGGAACATACCTACACTGTTTAAACAACAATAGCAATAAAGCTCAAATTGACTCTACTGTTTTTATGTTTTTTCCGGCAATTATTCGAATTTTTCTCGCCGTAAAAACCATCTTTGAACTTCAACGAACATTTAAAAAAAAAAGAATTGGCCAAATTGGTCCAGGCGTTGTTGAGTTATGCGCTTACCAACACATTTTGCGATTCATTTTTATATTATAGATAAAGATCAGATGGCCTCTATATTTAAAACTAAGTATGAAGGCGGAATGACTTGGGACTCGCCTCCCACTAAGGTGACCCGAATTCAATTCCTGGCGATGTCGGCCTGAATCTTCGCATGTGACAATCATGCAGGATGGACGACGTCGTATATCTGCGAGTTTTCTCGGGGACCTCGAATTTATCATGCTCCTTCATTCCGGCACTGCTCCATACTCACGTTACGTCACTACAGACCAGCGCTGAAAATATCGCGGCAAATAATTGATCTTTACGCTTCGCCATGATGACCTTATTGTTTGTGACCATACATAATGGCGAAGAACTGAATCTTTGATGGTTCTCGAACGGCCCTACTGCGAGCAAAAAAAAAATTGTATTTAAGTGGTTCGTGGATCATCTGTAGGTCCAATCTTAATTGACCACCTCTATAAATATTTTTACTCCAGAAAATCCCATACTTTTTCGCATATAAAATGTATCTTCCGATCACAACAACGCAGGAAAATTACGACAACTTAAGGTTACAGCTCTGCCATGGTCAAATTTTTTATTCCATACTTGACTGAAGTGTTTCAGAAGAGAAATTTAGAAACTGTAATAGGACGTATTAAACTATTTACTTTTCCCAGCAGCACAGATGTAACATCTAACTGGAAGGTTGAATTCATAAGGAATAAACATATCAATTTTTAAATATAACTACGGGTTTTAACGTTTTGTATTTACTAAATAAAAAACATATTTGTTTGCTGTTTAGTTTGGTAGATGCAAAGAGGCGTACAGCGTGGCGAAATTTCGTAATTTTATGGTCCCTTAATTGTGACGATAACATTAAATTATTTTACACATTAACTTGTA
Organism: Medauroidea extradentata; assembly: GCA_003012365.1. Classification (NCBI taxonomy): domain Eukaryota; kingdom Metazoa; phylum Arthropoda; class Insecta; order Phasmatodea; family Phasmatidae; genus Medauroidea; species Medauroidea extradentata. The sequence continues at coordinate 21,898 of PNEQ01047644.1, forward strand.
CAATTCATGTCGGTGTAAAAACGCGAAAACGAAAAACGATTTATGATTTCTACGTACGTGGAGAGACCTGACTGCTAAACAACACGGCTACCACAGCAGTCTGCAGAAGTTAGTTGAGAACAAATCTGTGAAGAGTGGCTCCCACGGACCGCAAGTCACGTGCTGCTGACAAAGAACCCCGTGGAACTGTTGGAGTGTAAGGGAGCGGCGGGAAACTGGAGGAACTCAATAAGTTTCTAGTCAGCAGTGTTTGCTGGATTCGAGGAGCACGCGAGGCGTGCAAGTGGGGGAGGGAGTTCTGCTCGGGTTAAGAGGGAGTGGAGGGCTTCGATATTGCCGCTCCGAACTGCGCATACATCGCGACATTGAAACCTACTTACATAGCGCCATGCAACGAGATCAATGTTTACCCACAACCGGTAGTGCGTATGTAGTAGAATTTCAATCCGCACTCAACCTGGAGTGTACCAACGAATCAGAACTGAAACGTTACTATAAACACACCCGGGTTGGATTGAAGTAGCAGTAGAGTGACTCAGTTCAGTCGCCAAGGATTGAATCGTTTACTTTAAACAACCCTCCACTGAACGGACTAAGTCTAGTGGTCGCCATATTGTATCGTTTCTTTGCTTATGTTTGAGGTTATAATCATCCTGAACTAGCTAAATAAAACTGTTTAGGGTCATAAAAATAATGGGAAGTGAGAAATAAATCCAAATAAATAGTATGATGAATAGATCGAAACTATATATATATATATATATATATATATATATATATATATATCAAATATTCACCTCTTACTATTTCGACTGTCATTTATTCTGAAGTTCAAAGTTTGGCAAAAAAGATGTCCACACACAATGTTAAGTTTGGGTTTACTGCATGTTAACATGTCAATCTGGATCGAAAATTTTACTATTAACTAATTTCAGACCCATGTTCACGTTAGGTTCGCTCCATACTGAATCCAGTACAAGGTCAGTCGATGCAAGAATTTTACCATAAACGCTCTACAGGTTTCGTGTAGAATTTCGTTACATTTAATCTGTAATAATTTTTTTTTAATGACGTTCACGTGGCAAAAATTCCTAATTGTATATTTGCTTGGCATAGTGTTCGTTTTATAGAAGTTACTTGCGACTACATTTTCCACTTGAATAAATTTTTTAGCTCTCATAGTTTTCCCATGGCGGCACGTCAAAGTCAGAATTTGCACGTTACAGGAACATAGGTTTAACAAAAACCAAGTAACTTACTCGAATGATATAATTTACACTGAAATTAGATGTATTGGGCACTACGCTAAAAGATTAAAAAACACACAACAAAGTCATTTTGTCTTTTTTAAAAATTGCCACAAATGAGGTAAATTTTCGTCATTTTCGGATTTTATTAAAAAGAACACAGGAATTCCATTCTGTGTTTTTAAATCTTTTAGCACAGTAACCATTACATATAATTTCAGTGTAAATTATTTCATTGGAGTAAGTTACTTGGTTTTTGTTATACCTATGTTCCTGTAACTTGCAAATTCTGACTTTGACATGCCGCTATGGGGAAACTATGAGAGCTTAAAAAATTTCTACAGGTGGAAAATGTAGTCACAAGTAACGTCTATAAAACTAACACTATGCCAAACAAATATAAAATTTGGAATTTTTGCCACGTGAACGTCCTTAATGTTTTGATGTAGTTGTCAGTGTGCTGTTTAGTGAAAGAAAATGCAGTCTTGCCGTAACTAAACCACCAAAAATTAAGCCAAATAAACGTCAATTTCTTCACGGGTTCGTCTGCAATGAACCATGTTAATTATACTACAGGTTAAAAAATCAAGTTTGCTATAGTTTCGCAAAAACAAATTTCTGCAGGTTTCAATAAATGTTCAAACTTATTTTGACGCTATAGAGGGAGCCTCGTTCTTTGACAGTGTTTGGTTTTCCTCCCGATGATCTCTCCACTATCTTACAACTCCTTACCTTCACAAATAGCGACGGAAAATATCCTTCGTCAAACCTGACCATAACGAAGTGAAGAAATTTATGTCGGCACTCAACATCTAGGTCTTTAGTGCCGGTGAGGTTTGACGTGTGCCGAGCAGCGCCGTAATGAAGGGGCGAGGGAAACGGGAGATCCCCTAGAAAACTCGCCGACCAGCGGCATCGTCCGGCACGATTCCTACATGCGAAAATCCGGGTACCGACCCCGCCGTGAATAGAAACCCGGATTGCCTTGGTGGGAGGCGAGTGATCTGGCCACTGCGCCAACGACGGCCCTTACCTGTCTATTGTAAAGTATATTATATTCATAACATGTAGAACTAACAATCTTTATCAGCGTTACCAGTGCACGGCGAAATGTGCGTTCCTAGGTTTAGAGTACACGAGAAAATTTTAGAAAGTAATGAAATATATCATCTGAAATATTGTACTTGTACCATTAAATCTGTTATAAAGAATTTCTTTAATTTCTTAGGCTGAAAAATTACAATACATTTTTTTCAATTTATTTAAATCGCCGATACTAATTAATAGTGCTTATCAATGTAACAGAATACTATGATTTAATTCGTATTAATAAAATCCTTAAGCCAATGAAACATGCTTCTGCACAGTCAAAATAAGTTCCTTTTTCTTTCAGTAAGTTAAAATTTTCTTCTGAGGTCTACTTTATTCTGCTGCACATTATGGCGGCGGCACAACATAAATGTAAATTTGTTTTAAATTGGTGCTAAACAAATAATAATTCTTTTCTATAATTTTTTTGTTTTTGATTTTGTTAAAATGAATTCATGACAAAACTATATTTGTAAGGATTAACGGCATTAAATATGGTAATTTTATCACCTAACAGGATTATAATTTCCTAATCAATCGATATTATCACTTCTAGGTAGCTTGTCCGACTAAATCACAACACGGTTCATTCAAAACAACTGTATCGCCTTTAGTATACTTAAAATAATAAAAAATACATGTAAACTCTTAAAACTGTGTACTGAAACATTGTAATAATAGATAGAAATACTATCAATTAAATGACTGCGTTGTACCAGCGAGGGACAACTTTAAAAATTATCGTTGCTATATGGTGTTGCACAAAAAATTAAAAAAAAAAAAAAAATAATCATAGTACACGGAGTATAGCCAGATATAGTTCAATGCCAAATTAAATAACTATATTATTGGGTACATATTCAGCTTTGTTTTCCAAAAATATGCCGTGGTAAAGGTTCTGGACTTTCAAAAATACTACTTCCTTGCTATCCTAGCGCGACGACTCAAGTCGAAATTATGAGAAAAACATGCTGCTACAGTCCGCGCACCAGATCCGAGTCCCTGGTGGGTATGTGTTTTTCACCAGTATATACATTACGACGTTCCTCGTAAATACCACACAGGTATCACGGGGTTTATCTGTCTCGGCAATAAAAAAAAGAATGAATGATCGTTTCCTGGCTCAGTGAATTTAACGTGAACTGCTCTCGTAGGGCGTGCAATAGAATACAGATTTTAATTATTTGAAGAAAATGAACCTCACATACTCTGGGTGCCTACTGCCGCCCGTCTCTGTTTTCACTTCCACTATTCAGAAAATTATTCACGACGAATGATATCATGGGGTACCTACCGCCGCCCCTGATATCCGAGACAAGTAGCTGGAAATTGGAGACCTTCGCTCTCCCTCGACGTCCGCGGCCAAATGCCTCGACCCACGTTCTCTATCGTGGCTCTTCACTGTCTTGGCGGCAAACCACCCTCCCAGTCCAGTGGTCACGAGGGGGTGCCTCCGGCCAATCAGTGTCGAGCATCCTACAAAGATCCGCCCTCAGAGAACAGATTACGTCTCAATTCACTTCGCCTTCTTTTATTTTCAAATTCCATTTTTCATATACAATTACATATTTTAAATAAATCCCTAAAATTGCACGTTGCTATAAATGACACAACGGGGCCCTATAGCATACGACGCACATACTAGCCGTAGTAACGTCGTAAGTTATAGGTCATTGAGAAATATCACTAGTCGTTACTGCACATAATTCAACATTTACTCGAGTTTCTTTACTGCTTGTAAGGTTGGCAACGAAATTATGCAACATAGTTCTGTGTATAGTCTTATTTAAATACAGCAACAATAAGATAAAAAAGTTACCTAAATCGATATGATTGTATTTTATATGGTTAATAAGGTATATTTAAAAACAAACTGTGTGGGTTTCTACTGACTGTACAATTTATCTTAGACACACAAGCATCAAGTGTCCAGAAAGGTTAGACATTTCCCACCGTTAGCCGTTATACGCGGAAAGATTCGAATTGGCAGAAAATAGAACTTGAGCAGTGCTTTCTTGAGTGCTCATTTTATCCCGAACCGCCTATAGAACGTGTATGGTACTGTGTTACTGTAGCGTACATGAAGTTTACGAAGAAAAATGCATACACGCCAGGGACTCGGAGCTGGCGCGCGGACAATAGTCTTGCTTTGCTACAAGCCTATACAAGGCCTAGTAAGATACTCCGTATTACAGCTTCTTTGCAAGCCGTCATGAGTAATTCGCATTACACGTTCGTAGCTGGAACACTCTCAAGATACTTTATTTGATACAACACATGTTTTGTTGCGGCAAAACAAAACTTGTTTAAATATTAGCCACTGCAAAATTGTTTAACCACAAATATTTTTGTTTATTTTGTAAAGAAACATTGGCAAAGCTTTACTGTCTCATCAAAATAGTTCAGCATCAATCTTTATCGTGAAGCTAGTTTAAAATATTTAAAGACAAGCTTAGAGTTACAGAAACAATTTTTTTTTTTTTTTTGCTTCTGGGAAAATAATATTCTTATATAAGAAATATATATAAAGAGGAAATTTGGTAACACTTAAGATGTGTTTTAAGCTTTATTTTAATAAAACTATATTTATTTATCGCAAGCTAAAGACCCTAATTTTTTATTTGCTGTAAAGGTAATGTTTTTACCGTATACGTTACAAGCAGGAAGAACCATTATTGTACCACGAACAAAATTCAAACGGTAAATTTCCAAACATTTTGGTCAAATTTACTACTAGTATTCCGTTTACAAACAGTAAAATTTCTTGCAACTGGAAATTGTAACATTTTAAATGATATTCTAGTAATTAAAACCTTGAAAACGCGTGAGTATTGGTCTCCATTTCTGTCTAAGTGCAATAATTTTAAAGTACAAAGTTATGGCTTGTATTAAAATTCAAAGTAAACTGAAAACGTACTTCTGAGATTTGGTTACCCACCTTCATAAGAGAATTATACTATACAAAGCCAACACACAAAAGCCGTTTACAGAGTACGAAATATTCTGCAAATGACAAAGAATTCCGTATTACCTGCTGACCAAAAGTAAATCATTTTGAGTGTCTACACAACAGCAAAATAGCAGTGGATATGCCAGCTAGGAAATACACATTAAGAGGACAAGAGCAAGCCAACAAACATGTGTGCCGAAATCACTCATCGAAAACATTAATGCAATACCTATTTTTCCTTCCCACAGCAGAGTAAGTTCGTTACTAGTCGTATTTTAACAAATGGCTCCAGTACAAAGATATAAACTAAAGGCATAGATAGCACTTAGTAATTTGCTGAACGTGTGATTTAAACTATAATTATATTTTTGCAGAACAATATTTTTGTACAGTTTAATAATTCCTAATTTTTAATTTAAATTTTAGTATTTTATGTTTGTCATACAGTTATACAGTCTACAGGCAAGCGTTACATAGTCAAAATTACCAACGTTTATATTGCGAGAGATAGAATACTCCTCTACTGCTGTGTCTGTAATCACTACTTGTAGCAAACATATACTCTTATCTCGATATGGAAAAATAAACTTAATACAGGTTACTTAGCTATATGTCATTAGACTCCTTAAGTTTGCATAAAAGTTACGTTTTAAATACTGAAACAATATGTCCATTAAACTAACTGTCTTAAATTTTAATTTAGAACAAAGAACATCAATGCATTTCCCTATTAATGTTTTTAGATTAAAAAATTAAAACTCGTTCATTCCGACGCAAACGTTACACCCACTACATATGTTATCACGTATACCTACGGTAAAAATAATTCGGAATGAAACCAATTTAAGTCTGTAGTTCAAAAGAATTTCAAATGAACACATGCACCTACATTAATTAAGTTTGGAATTAGTTGTGGTTTTCTTTGTGTTGATATAAATTATTGAAATAGCTTCCAGAAGTATCCTTTGCAGTCTAAAACTAGAAACAACTTCCTTGTAGAATGTGCAAATAAAATTTTTGTTGTAGGTTCTTCTATGAATTATTTAGTATATGGATATATAACAGTTTTATTAGAAAATTACAAACGTTTTTACAGCCTGGGAAATTGCATGCCGTGAAAAATTATTCCACATTCAAGCTGCCGGGTTTGTAGCTCAACACTGAGTTTCCATGTTCCTTTCGCGGACTTGGAATGGGTTACAAAAGTGTTTTTCTCTCTCACGCCCCGACATACAGCTCAGGTGATCTATTCCCTTGATATGAAAATGACGCCGGAAACCATTTTCGACGCGCGAATTTCTCCAGGGAATTTTCCCAGTTTTCTACCCAACAACCACCAACCTCACTTCTAAGTTTCTCGACGCTCGTCTCATAAATCTGAACCGTCGCAACGCGTGGGCCCTTCAGACGTTAATCACGAAAATGTTGTGGCAAATCACGTCGGCAGTGAACACAAGAAAACATCGCCAAGGTTGACAAGAATCTCAAGTCGTGTGTGTCACGTTGGATGGAGCCTACAAAAACGTCCTTTATTTTAAGAAAAATATAGAGTAGGAGGTCTAAAAATGTTTACGAATTAAAGGCGAAGGGTAACTCTGCATGCGCTTGCGAACATATGGGGTAGGCGACCTTACAGCGTTCAAAATCATTATTACGAACATTATTGGGAGTTAAGCGATTATTGCATGACATTTTGATGCAAGAAACCCAATTTGGTATTTTTCTGAAACTTAGATCAATTAGAATTTCCATTCTACAATTCAGCAAGTTGTTGCTAACTTTGAGATTTGGAATAATAGTAAATCGGAAATGAAGTAAATTGTTTTTAAAAACTCTTGCAATGTGGTAAATCATTTAATGAAATAGTGTGGACATAACACCACTGCCGTATGTCTTCTCAGAAAAGCAAGAAAAATTTTAATGTTTCGTTTAGTTGTATGTTGTGTATGTTTGACACAATTACACTTAGGATTTTTTAGGCGTTTTTATTTACTCTTGTGTTGACCACAGGTAATTAGACTTGTTTTATTTTTTTATTATTTTTTGTTCACTCTTGGCTTCATGAGACGATGTAGCACTACAGTGGCGTAGTTCCACAATATTTCACTAAATGATGTCAATTGTTTGGGTTGCAGCATTATGTCGTGCCTGAAAACTTAGGCCACTAGGCATGAAAATAATCACGGAACACAAGACGAGCGTAGCTGTAGCTATGTTAATGAAACCAACTGTGTTAGCTTGTATCGTCATTCTTTGTCGTCTAGTTTAAGAGCGCGTGGTAGATAAATAAACGCTGAAAACATACATTTATTTCTACACTTTTTTCGAAGCCAATATGGATAAAATACTCAATGACAATACTAGATAATGGTATTTGCCAACTGTATGAGTAAACATTTATCCAGAATTTCGCATTCGTTTCACGTGATCTCTTGCGCCGCAGTTAAATGCACGAGTTTCCGGCGTCATAGATTGTGCCTCAGAAGTTCGTAACACTGGAAACAATTTTGTTTAAAACGTTGGCTAAAACTATTGTCTAGGATTGTTATTGTTTAATTTTCGCAAATTGGCTTCAAGAAACCTACAGTTATAGATTAATGCATTTAGCGTTGAATTATGTACCACGCCCTCTTAACGTAACATAATCGTTTTATCGTATAGTCTTGTATCTCTGACGACTTCGTTGTGTCGTTCAATCTTGTATTTTTGTATTATTCTCAGAAATTGTCTATGCTGTCTTAGTTGTCCTGTGTTAATTTAAATGTTCAATCCTCTTCCTTAAGTCTTTCTTCTGATTTTATTTAATTTGTCATCTCTATATATAAAAATGAAAGCTGACTGTCTGACTGACTAACTTACATATCTAACTGCAGCCCAAACCACTGGACCTACAATCGTGAAATTTTTTCTGGGGGTTTCCCTCAGGTCGTAGGCGAGCACTAAGAAAGGATTTTTCGAAATTCGACCTCTAAGGGGGTGAAAAGGGGAGAAATGTGTTTCCGAAGAAACGTCGATAGAGCTCGAACCCGACGGCCTATCATCGTTATTTTTACTTTGATAGGACACTCGTAAAATGCATATTAGCCAATTTAAGGGTTTTTCGAAGTTCAACATTTAAGGGGGTGAAAAGACCTGAAATGTTTTTCCATTAAACTATCTATATCTAACGAACCCTTAGGGATAGAGAGTTGACATTCACTTCAAAATATTGTTTACGTAAATACCCAAAAAGCAGTTAAAGGTTTTTTTGAAATTCGACCCCCAGGCAGTAAAAAGGGGCAAAATGTGTTTTTTATGAATCGTCTATAGCTTTGAAACACAATTGGCTATCGTCGTGATTTTAACCTTAATTGGTTACTTTTACAAATGTCTATGACAGGACTCAAAGACGTTTCGAAATTCTTTATTTAAAGGGGTGAAAATACGTGAAATGTGTTTTCGATAATCCTTCCATATCTATCGAATCAATCGAGATATCGAAGTGCTCTTTGCTTTAAATAGGTGATTTTGTAAATATCTCAAGTACCATTTAAAATATATTTTCCGAATTCGGCCCTAAACTGGTTAAAAAAGGGGTAATATGCGATTTCGACTCACATTCGATATATATCGATCCCATAGCTTTTTATATAGCGACGAGATTTTTGTTTAGGATTGATGCTTACTCAAATACCTAAAAAGAAATTTCAGGAATTTTCTAAATTCGACACCTAAAGACGTGAAAAGGGATGAAAAGTGGTGAAAAGCGTTTTCAATTAATCGTCGATATATCTTGAACCCAGCGGGCTAATGTTGTGTTTTTTACGTCCACAAGACACCAATAAAGTATTCTAAAACATGATTCAAGGGTTTTTCGAAATTTACTCTCTTAGGTGCTGAAAAGACCTCGAATACGTTTTAGATAAATCCTAGATATCTATCGAACCCGTCGAGATATACAATTAATTTTTGCTTCAGGATGATGATTACAGAAATTATCGCAAAACTATTTTCAGATATTTCGAAATTCGATTTCTCAATATTGTGCAGGGGTGATATGTGTTTTTTTAGTGAATGATCGATTTTGATTCGACTGAACGGGCTAGCGATGTGATTTACACTTCAGTTGGATACTTATACAAAGGTCTAAGATGTAAATTTAAAATATTTCGAAATTCGACACCCAAAAGGGTGAAAAAGCACAAAATTTGTTTTCGATCAACACGCGATATCTATCTAACCAGTAGCGATATTGAGGTGTTGTTCGCGTCAGAATGATGCTTACGTAAATATTTAAAAAAATATGTATGTAACTTTTTTTCTTTATAAGAAACGTGATTATTAAGAATAAAACTAAGTTGGTCAATATTCAAAGCAGGAACGAGCAGCGAGAAACAACCTTTACAAGAGTTTCACTCTACAGTAACCTATCGAAACGTGGTGTTGTACAACCTGTATGAGGTCAGGACACAGATATTTTATTTATTTATTTATTTTAATTTTATTTTCATGAATTATTTCGACGTTACGTGACGCAGTTGTTTGTTACTCAGGTCTAAATTCCGGGAGGTCCTGGGCTCGAATTCCGTTAAAATCTGCGTGCGAACGTTCAATTCTGACACACAAAAACTACAAGGCAGATCGAATTTGTGCAATTTACATGTAGTCTTTAAAAGGGGTAAAATTGCAGTTCGTTTTCCACTTAGTTTCCTCTACAATATCAGCTGACATATCGTTGGTATACTGTCAATAGTGATTAAGTCATAAATGCTATTTCGTTTAAAAACAGTATTAAATTGTAGATATTAACAAAAATGTGGAATGTTACTATACTGTGACACAACAGTACGAAACGACGAGTATACTTTAAACTTGGGCAATTGTTCGTGAACAACATATACATATTCCTAGCATTTTTATAATTTTATCTCATTTTGACATTGTCACTTTTGGCAGTAAACCGACGATATATCATCTCACTAATCTCAAGTTTGGGGCACCAAATACGTTTCCGCGAAACCTTTACCCACTGAAACTTTGTAATGGCAATAACGTTCAAGTGAACATTTTGAAAATATAGTATAATTGAGGGCACAGTCACCAATGGTTGTGCACAGGGTAAATCACATTTTTTTTTCATTCGATTTACCTCAGGTATCTGTAACTACCCCACTCCAAATTGGCTTAGTTTTAAATAAGGCCCAGGCCAAGTCGCTGATAGTGGCAGGTATAAACTTCAGACTGCTTTTCGCGTGGACAGCTATAGCTACTTATCCTGCTGCAGAGTTAACTCAACTAGCCGCTTGGAAATTCTAACACTTTATGAATGAAATAGGCTACCAATATTGTGTACAATGAGGTTTTAAAATTAAAGTAAATATTATCAGTTACGAATAATACTCGCGAGCAAAGCCGCGCGGGACTGCTAGTTTAAAAATATAAAATAACACATTGCAAGATTCATTTTGTGTTTTATGTTTACTACAGCACTTCTCAATTCATATTTAATGGTTGTTCCCATGTCGTATGCTTCATTCCCAATACCGCGTTGGACGCGATGCGGTAGGCACGACGCGAATAAGATAATTTTTCAGCATCGTGACTTCTGTGACTCCACTGATGCAAAAACCACGGGTGCGTAACAGTTTGATAATATAAAATATTTCTGTTTTATTCCCGTATCAAGCTCCACAGAGCAATTATACGCTATGTTTAATTGTTGGAGAAAATGATGAGACGTTACGAAATAGTAATATGTTTAGTCTTTATATGTCAATGTTGACTGTTATTGGAAACGAAGCATTATTTCTAAATTAACGGAAAACAAACTAATAATATATGTGAACACGAATGACTATCGTATAAAATATTAATGAAAACTGGCAAGAAACTATTTGTACGTAATATGTGTAGTGTTTGTCACGAGAGTAAAAAAAAAAAAAAAAAAATTTCACAGTAAATATTTTCGTTGCTGTGCAGCGTCTATCTCGTTAACTCTGCTGTATTCTTTCCTGCAATCATATTGCGCTACAATAGCCTATGTTCAAAGTAATTCATAATCTCTACTGTCACGTAATGTTTACATCCTCTGCAAAACCCAATCGAAACTGTTATTTCAAAAACTACGCAAATCCATACTTTTATCAAAACTGTATTAGCCTATTACTGCAAATGGTAGTACGACCTGCATTTCATTAAAGGCAGTTCGGAATAAAGTGAACACTCAAAAAAGCCCTGTTTAATATTTTTTGCAGCCAATACGTATCTTTCCACTCGTAACGGCTAACGGCGGGAAATGTCTAACCTATCTGGCCACGTCACTAAATGTTTGCGCGTGTGAGATTAATTGTAGAGTCGATAGAGTCCTAGATAGTTTGATTTAAAATAAGTTTATTAAATATATAAAAACAAATATGTTGAATTCAGTTCATTTTATTTCAGCATTGTTGTATTTAAATATGAAAATACACGGAACTACTTACGACAATTCGCTGCCAACCATACAATTAATGACGTAACTATTATTAATGTTAGATTACATGCAGTAACGGCTAGTGATTTTTTTCAAATGTTAAATCTTTAGTGCTCACTTTATCCCGAGCGAACTACACATGATGCGAATAACACCACACTTTCTCTTTTGCTGCTGCATTAGAGGCCAACTGATCACAGCAATTCTTATTCTGTTTGATTTTGGTCCTTCTGAACAAGTTTTATTTCCGGATTTGTACTGTTTTTAAATTCACCGCTTCATTTAGATAATGCTATTCGAAATTTGTAATATCAGTTTGGCTCGGAGTTTATAACAGTAGAAAAAGTGTGATCGACAGCAGATTTTTCTGATAGATAAATTTCAGGTACATTAATTAAGGCTCGGTTTCAGTCGCCATATTGAATTTCATTATTTTTCACTTTTTTGGAATTCTGAGATGAAAATTGTTAAATATGCGACTATACCTTAAATTCTATTTACATTTCGCAACAGTACAGACCTTGCGATATGGCTGGTAACTTATAATTACACCGCAATTTGTCGGGTAAATTACGAATATAAAAAAAAATTTGCCACACACACACACACACATATATATATATACACGTATGTAGGAAACCTAATACATCCAGTTATTTAGCTAAATCTGTTCGAGCCACTACTACTAATTAATAACATAGTATACCATACGGAACAAGACTGCAAAGACACGTTTTTTGCAATGAGAAACCAATTATTTAACGAGCTATACCGTCTAGACCAAATGGACAATGGCAATACGAAATGTTTGTTAGGAAACAGGTACGGGTAGTCAAATTTACCACACTATGAATACTATCCTTTAACCTCTATTAAATACTTCATGATCGGCAATATCTGCTTAAATTCTGATATGAAGAGTACCAGACTCTATCAAATCCACAATTTTCTTTGAATGTTTGCCTTGCAAGGTGCTTTTTTGCACAGAAACGCCTGTATAGCTGAAAGCGAATGCCATTTTAACTGAACATAGCAAACATTGTGAATGTTGAACATTCTAGAATTTAAACTTCAGTAGATAGCTATGTGCTTTCACAGTTTATCGCCTAGCTTACCCATAAATGTTGAGAAAGATTCTTTATTTGATAGATATGTTGGTCTCAACAAATTGTGTCTTCAACTATACCCCTTCTATTTTTTTTTTTTTTCGAACCAACCACTCTAAACCTTCCCAATGTCCAGGTATTTTATTCCTTGCTGAGCATTTATTTGTCATATTCTTGAAAGGGATTGGAATCCAAACATAATATTACGAGCTTCGATTTAAGTGTTCTTATATTTTAGTAAGATAAATAAGTATTATGTATAGATCTTCTACTTGTTTCCAAACCAAACCCTCTAATATTATTCCAACGTCCTGGTAGTTTTCCTTGCTGAGTATTAGTTCATCATATTCTTGAAAGGGAAACTATTTCTCTGGATTGTAAAAAATATCACGAGCTTCGATTTAAAACTTACTTACTCGTATTTTGGTATGATAAACAGGTATTTTTACACGTCACAGCAATGATTTAGCCTGTATTTGAATTCGTTATATTCCGTAACGGTACATTTAAATCAAAGTAGCTCGAATTTAAAGCCAAGAGAAAAAGCCAGTGCGCTAGTGATGAAAATGTTTGGAAATGTTCATTTCACATTCTGATACTGCAGTATTGTAAGTGTATATATTTCCTTATGCTAGTCTGGGAATCTCGCACAATTAACAGTAAACTGAGACATGAACGACCTTGACTGACTGAAGTGCGAGTCAGTGCAAGTATATATTAAGACAATAGTTACACAATATGACATGATGGGACCGCACACCAGTGCTGGGATGTGACGTTACTCGTTCTTATATTCAACATCAGGTCTCCGACTTTCATTTGCCGAGCTACGGCAATGGATTCCGGCAGTCGGGAAACAGTTTCTAGGGAATTGTTTTCGACCCGCCGCGCCGGCCATTAAGGGGAAGCTCCGCCTACGTGGAAGTTTTTGTGATTCAGAGAGGCACGTAATCAATGGAACATAAAGTGAACCGCTGGCTGACGCGTCAATCGAGGATTCACCTCTACACTCAAAGGCGCTGAATTGCCAAGTCAATAAATATTTTGTGTCGGGAATAATTAAGGTAAAGCTGAAGTTTTCCCAGGCGATAGACCAATACAGCAGTAGCATTTCCCCCAAAGTTCCCACTCATCCCCACTGAGCTTCAGAGGCGTCTAGGTAAATAAATCAGAAGGCCTGAAACGCATCACTATTTTAACTATGGTTTTTATAACTACGTTGTTTTAAAAAATATTTCTAATTAACGCCTAGAATTCTTAATCAACTTAGTCAACACGATACCTCTATAAGCTACTGGTACTAGTATTTCTTGTTTTGAATTGCCCCTGTCTTAAGGGCGTTGGACCCGTAAAATTTCATTTTTTTATATTTGTGCCAAACACCGTTCAACTTTTGCACATAAGATAACACGTCATTTCCCCAAATAAAAAAAATTAGGCCCCATAGTTTTTGCAAAATTACTCATCAAAGACACGAAATGGCCATTACGGTGAAACCAAAATCAAAAAAAGTAATTAACTAATGATTTCAACATTACGGGAACTGAAAGTCAGTGTATCAATGCATTTCATGACATGTTTGACGAAAGTTAGTTTTGAATATTTCAGTAGTAGCCGAAAGTCAAAGTTATGCAAAAATTTACTCATATTCATAAATTTTTTAAAAATTCAAAAATATATCGCTTTGTGTTTACAAAAGTGTCTCGAAGTAGTTCACATAAATAATTATCGATATGAGTTATCTTGTTTCTGGAAGTTAATTATTTTTTATTATTTTGCCTACACCACAACTGCCATTTTGTGACTTTGATAGGTGATTATGCTGAAACTATGGGCCCTAATTTTTTTTTATTCGGGGAAATGACATGTTATCTGATATGTAAAAGTTGAACAGTGTTTTGGCACAAATATAAAATTTTGAATTTTTACGGGTCCAACGTTTTTAAGGCCTCGCTCTTTAGTTTTGCTGTGGTTTCGAAAATATTTTTTTATGCAAATTAATACATATATCAAAAATTCATTCTGGCAGTTTTAACACTTATATATCAACGTTTGTATACTAATTTTTCTTTCGCAATACACCAAATTGATTTTGAGATTTTTGCCCCTGAAACAGCACATATTTTGTTGTGAAAATAAGCCAAAATTAAGCAAAATAATTTTTTGCTAGCAAACGGTATATTATTAAAAAAAAAAAACGCTCTGGCAAAATTGTTTATCGTATGACTGTACACAGTCTCAAAATTTTTCAAAGCATTTGGTTAAAAAATATTTGAGTTATTTGCAATTGTTTGAAATAAATGAAAGATCGTGGCCTTAAGGGCGTTCAAGTGGGGTAAAATTCATAATTTTATATTTGTATAAAATAGTGTTAGTTTTGTAGACATTACTTAAGAGTACATTAACATCTAACGGAAAAAAATTAGCTCATCTAGTTTTCCCGTACTGTCACTTCAAAGTCAAAATTTGCATATTTTTACTTCATACAAAACTTGAAAACCAGTAAATATAAT
>PNEQ01047645.1:0-66710 GCA_003012365.1 Medauroidea extradentata
AAAAAAAAAAAAAACATTTTCCTTTTAGTGTCATATGTGCACATCGACAGATCTGCCTCATGGTCAGCGATTTAATGTTTCTGACTCCTGCGTGATTTAACGTTTTACTGCAACCACAGATGTGTGGTATCTCAGAAATCACATTCTTATTGATACAGTGCAATGAGAAACGTCTTTCTACAAAGACACACTGTCAAAACAATGGAGCAGAACTACAGAAGTGCATGCAATACTTTAGAATAAGTTGACGTAGAAATCATTTTTTAGGAAGTCTGTGCTTCCTACTCATCAGTGCGGACCAGAACAAAATGCGAGTTAATTTTGACACAATGTAGAATCCAAAACGCATGCACGTTTCTTTTACGATCACAGTTGGACCAAAGTTCGTATAGATGTTTCAGCCAATCACAAACATTCAAGTAAACTAGGACTGAAACCCGTTGTACTAACTGCAGTAAGAAATCGCTGCTGATTGATGATGGTATGCATATGGCAATCGAGAATTTATAAGAAATTATAGTCTAGCATGTCAGTCACTGAAATCGCTGATTTTTCTCTCTTTATCCATTAATAGGGCCCAGTAGTTATCGGGGAAATATATTTTTGCAGCACTTCGTATCAGTGCCTTACGTGCGCACCTGCATCTCAGTGATTGGATGCCGTAACATGCAACGTCTGGAGGTTAAACCCGCAAGACGTGATGTGTGGCAGTTATCCGTATACTGATTGTAACAGTCAAATTACTAACGACTCTGTACAAAAACACTCTGCCAATAGCCATGAAGTTGAGCTGCAGGTGTGCACGTAAGGCACTAAAACAAAGTGGGGCAAAAATCTTTTCGCGAAAACAACCGGGCCGTACCCATAATGTATCCTTAAGTCAGATTTACTGAGCCAATTAGCGTAAAGGTAACTAATTGGACACGACATTGGGAGGACTATTTGGTTCCTGTCTTCGGTCATTCTGATTTCGGTTTTCTGTAATATACACAAATGCCTCGGACAAACTATGGAATGTTTCTTCAATATATGTAACTGCTGATTCTTCTCCTAGTTCCGGTGCTGTGTGAAGTTGTGAGTAACCGTATCAAATGACCTTGCTGTCGATGAGACATCAAATCCGATAAGCAATCCTACAGTTATATTTTGCTTGTCCTATATCTCTATCTTTTTTTATATCGTAAGTTTTTGAGTTTGAAATTGGTTTCTAGCCCATGTCTCACTAGTTTATACCAATACTTAATGTATAAAATCAACGGTTTATATGGGATGGGTTTTTAATTTCTGTTCAAAATTGACAGTTTCAATTCCGGAAATTTAATAGTGCATAGATAATGATCTCGTAGCCTGTGGCTCGTAACAGACTAAATAAAATATGCATTGTGTAAGTAGTGTTATACACTGCATAATACAGTTTCTGCCGTTGTTACTTAAATAGTTGTTAGACATGTTAAAGACTTAAACGTCTAATCAACAGAAATTTTGTTGGAAACAGAATCAGAACTTAGATAAATTTTAGTTATTCACCACGTAATAATAATTGTAGTTTGCCACGTTAACGAATGGTTATAATATTAAGAAAAAAATTATTTTCAAAATAGCAGTAATTTGCTGTGCATTCTGTAACAGTCAAATTAGTAATGGGTTTTCTTAGACTAGCAACTACTAGTATCAAATATGTTTATTCATGTCCCCTTAGCTCTCAGCATGAAATAGGGAACATTCCTTGAAAAATTTACGATTTTGTGTGATATCTCGAAGAAAATATTCTCTAAATTCCAGTAAACAAGGATTGCTCTACTGGTAAACTGAATAGCTTAAATTTTGTTAAATTCTTAATTTTACGAAGCCATACTTTTTCTTATTGAAAATAATGTCAGCATGCTGATTCAAATCCAATATTTATACCAGTCCACAAGGCTTTAAATGTCCTGACATTTAATAACCGAAACTGATTGTTACCAACCTACACCGTGAACCATGTCCACGGGAGGTTTTGTTACGTTAAGGTGTTAATCAACTTTAATTTGGAAAGCAAATTTCATTACATCAGTTACCTCTGTGCGTTTTTTTCTACACATATTCACAAATAAAGATTTTCAAAAATTAGTAATAAATGATAATATGTCAGTGATAAATATGTACTACAGGCTTGGATTTAATTTTCGTTTAATATACTACTTCATTATAGTAGCAGGGACTGTAAAAATATCTATACTTCACATTTATTTATTTCTGTTATTTTTTATAGTCTTTATCTTACACTTTATATACTTTCAAAAATTTGGTCTATTTAATAGTTTAAAATTGGTATAGGCAGTTAAATAACTTCAGGCTTTGCAAAAGCGTCTATATTTTGAGGCATGAAACCGAGCGCTTTCACTATGTAATCCTGCAGTAAATTAGACTAGAAGCATTACAAATACATTTCTGAACTGAATTATTCGACACAGAAGCGACGTATTTCAGTATAACGTTTACCGTAATACAAAAAGAAAGACGAATTATTAGTATTCCTGCAACTGAGTGGGATAGTAACAGTAACAATATAAAAATAATTGTGAATGATATTTTCGTTGCTACAGGGTCCTAAGGCTTAACAACTCAATCTGTCCTGAGTGATTCAGCGACTGAAGAATTAACTATAAAATATTTATCAGCTCTACTTGTGTCATTATATCGTATTTTAAGGATGTTTAAAAGGAAAATAATTGTTATTTTTAATGAAACAGTGTTAGTTTTGTAGACGTTACACGGTAGTACATTATCAGCATACAAAAAAATTATCTCGGCTAGTTTTACCATAATGGCACATCAAAGTCAAAATTTGCACGGTTTTAGTTCTTATAAGCCGAAAAAACGAATGAACATAAATAAATTTAAAAAATCTCACTAAACTACATGGCATGAGTTGCTTTTGGATATGTTATAAAATTCATTAAAAAGTTGTTTTGCATTTTAAAAAATTTCTAAAATTTTCTATTGTTTTGCCTCTTTTATCATACAAATATAAAATTACGATTTTTCCTCACTTGCACGCCGTTAAACTCTCAATGGGTTGTACGCTACAGACGACATAACTAATTATAACTTTTTGGAGTCAGTTTAACAGAAGCAACATTAAATCAATTATTATTAATATGTTTTACTTTAGAACAAAACATGAACTACGCCTGCTTCAAAGTTCGAGCTATTTGTTTTGAGTAAAAATATGTTGCTTCAAAATAATTTTATTTCATAACAAAAATATGCTTATTGTGCAATACGTCTGCGGGTGTAATGTCAACCACACGGTTGGAAAGACAGTTATAATTATTGTTCGCTCCACACCACGTCTGCCATATGCATGTGGGAATTAACATATTCGCCCTACATTTCTGCGCAGACGAGCTTGTTCCAAGCAGCGGATCAAGTTGTCAGATAATAAACAGTTCGACGTGCCACTTTGACCTTCTGTATTTGCCCTGTCACGTGCAAACGAAGCACACTGCAGCCAACATGCATACATAGAAACAAGAGTAGCGTGCGTCGAACACCTACAACACGAACAAGGAAAGTAAGCCCGCTTAGAAGCAGTCTGGAATTACTTCTACATGCCAATCATCACATACACTCCAATGTCTGTACTTTTACAAAGAAAATTATTGAAACTCGCCTGTCAAGGGAGTTTTCTTTTTGTTAAACTACAAAGACTGGTCTTGTTAAAATATAAAGTACATATTTACAAGATTATAAAGTATAACCTCGTATTTATACTTGTAATGGAAATAAACGAAATAATTACACTTATTTTAGTAATATGATAAAACTAAGTTAATAATACGAATTATCGAAATTATCATAGTATTATGCACGCAAACTATAAAATATTTTTTACGTTTCTAAAGGAGTTACGTATAAATTCCTTGCAAATATTTAAAACAAAATGTTTATTTTTTTTAAATTTTGCAGTAACTCATCTTACGTGTATTCCCTTTGAGTATAATATTTAAATTGTTAAACGTACAATGCTAAAGAGTTTAAGTTGTAACATGGAAAGGAACATAATAAAATATACTTCACACCTCCCATTAAATATATACTTAAGTACGAGACTTGATGATAATTTTTATAATGTTGCTCTAGCGTCCATGGCATCGTTGTCTCACAGGACATTTTTTCCTTAAGATGAGGTTTTGAACATTTGTTAGGCCCCTATAACTCACAGAAGAGCAGAATAAATATAAGGTAAACCAAATTTATATTTACACGTCTATTTACATGTTAGCTTTCATAGTGTGGCAGGTAAACCTGGCGGTAATTTAATTATTTGTTAAATGTCTCATAATATTTGTATACCTTCAGTCTTCTGTGCGATAATCATGCATGAATTATGTTTTGTAATCAGATCCATCTGCTACGAATAAGTTGCGGCTCGGTGCTTACGCGCGCAATGTAGTATATTAAATCCACAGTTACCATATACTACATTTGATGAGCTTAGAAACTTCACAAAAATATTTTCTTTGAAATGGAAGCCATGGACGATTAATTTGAGTGCATTCATTTACGCTTGCTTAATGGGCCACTCTTTCGCATGATTGGTTATAAGAAAAAGAAATATTAAAGTCGGTGCTCAGCTGTATCTGAACACTGAGATAACTAAGTTTAATTCATACAATAGTGAATACCGATACTGAGATTGAAATTTTAGGAACCTTAAGTTCGAAATTGCAATAAACAACCTTTAAAAACAAGAAGTTGGCTTGAAACAAGATAAAAATGTCCAGGTATTTAAAAAGACTTAGGCACTGTGATTCAGTTCAACAGTATCTAAGAAATGTTTACAACATATCTCGTGCTAAGAAAAGTACGTTAATTAAGGGTTCCCCATTGCTTAGAAAATAAATCATGTGTTGTGTGGCATAAGAGGCAGACAATACAACACTTAAGAAATACATTTGTAAGAAACGTTAATGATAGTACAATTCTAATTTGCAGGAATAACCTAACTCGAACATGCAACATTTAACTAAATCATATCAGCATGAAGGTAAAAAAAATATTTACATAAACATTCACTAGCAAGACAAATATTAGGAAAGTTGCGTATATAGACACATAGGCCTATATAAATATTAACACACTCTCAGACAAAGTGAAGAAGCTTCAATATGGCAATATCATCAAGAACATCGTCAGAGTAACCGGAACCAGCTTGTTTATAAGTTAATAATTTCGTTTGCTTCGAAAAGTTTTGTAATACAAAGACTTTGCATAATGACAAAAATTGGTAAATTCGTAGGTGAGAAGATTTAATTCCTTTATAATTCTGGAATCGGATATTTACAACAGGCTGGAACTTTCCTGGGAACTCTTATTCAATTACACTCTTAAACAATATATTCAAAAACGATCTTGTTTTATAGATGTCATCTTACACCCCAGTGAACGAGTCGTTTTAACAACATTGTCGTTTGTTTGTCCCAGTCAAGCCAAAAATTCTACAGACATGATAAAATAAAGTGGATTGTATTAAAGACGTGTTTTGGCTTATCCAGAGATAAACCTGGAAATTAAATGCACAATGTAACTCTCAATTGCCTTAAAAAATGTGTTTCATGACATTTTAACACTACACAAACAGCATTGCGGAAGCATGTGTATATTGAAAGATCAACGATTCTCTGCGTATTCAAATGTATCTTCAGTTCGTGGCTAATAGCACTTAAAACTGCGGATTGACAATTTTGCCCAGACTCGTTTTCTTGTAAAGTCATGCGATACCATTCACTCGATCTCAAAAATAAAGGTAAAATGCATGAAACCAATTTGCTTCGTATATAAACTTCATTAAAATATTTTAGACTCGCCAGGAAAATGTAGTTATCAACGGAGGATTAATTGTGAACTATAAAACCCGGGACTCGTGTTTGCGAATCGGAGTCGAGGACTTACATATTTCAGTGTATGTATAAGGTGCCGTCACTTGTTTGTTTTTACATCAGAATGATTCAGTCTACAAAGTTTCCAGACTAGTATTTTTCAAAGAAGAACGTGAGACTGTAAATCTAATAATCGTTCATTTATTGTTGCCGGTATCGACAAATATATTTAAGGATTGTCTAAATGTTTTGATTATGGTCATAATTACAATACTATAACTTTCAATTATTTAAATTGTTTTAATTTTTATTGTTTTGAGTTTTTTTGACACTTATTGACGTATTCACCAAATCATTGACCTCAAAGTCACATATTTGTAATGTAAAGATTACTTTAAGTCACTCAAAGTCTGTCATCTGAATGCATGCTGGCGGCTGTGACGTCTCAAAATGGCCCTCGTCATCAACAACAGCGGCACATACAGAAAGCTTTAGCCAGATATGACATAAATATAATATTTTCTTACGATATTACGGGGCTGGTTGTGTTAAATAAAATCATGCACTACGGCACAAAAATGCAGATGTGGGAAGTAACTTATGGCACCTGCCTGTCTGCCTTGTAAACAGCGTTGCAGCAGAAAACTTTTGTCCAAGAAACTTCTCAACGTGTTACTAATGTGTACGTTTACGAAAAGAACAACCACTTCAAACGATTACGGAATGGTAGTTTCAAAACATCACGTTAATTAGAAATATCATTTTGGAGCCCCTCAAAACTGCTGAAAACGGCTTTTTCAACATACTATATCAAAACAACTATACTTACGGGATGGAGTCACTACTGAAAGTGGCAGTCAGGCGAGTGTTCTACGATGCTACTGCGAGCCGTTTCAGTATCTTGTGCTAGAGGCGATACCGCTTCAGGTTAGGCGGTCAACATCGCCCTTGGCATTGTGCTTCTCTCACACAAACACACGGCCACCAGGCGGGCGCCTGAAGGCCACTTTGCTTGTACTATGTTCGCGATAATATTATTTTAAGCATTAACAAGGGATAATACCAAAAATCTGTGGTGCACTTCTTTTTAAATGGCTGTCGCCATTTTGGCTAATTTTTCAAGACACTTTGTGCCATGTTTTTAGCTGACTTTACAATTGATATTTTTTTGTAAATCTGCTTACTAAACAAACCCCTACGATACCTTGTCTTGAAAAATTATTTATCACATCAAAAACCATTTTGAACAATACTGTCTAACAAATTTGGGTTATTTTCTCTTGATTAATCTTTAAAAATAATTATCGCATAAACAGTAGGAACAGGCGAGCATGGCAGTAACTATTAAAATCTATCATAAGAGAAATAAAAATTGACCGTTAGGTATTACGTGAAATAACTTGTGACACTCATCACCGTTTAACAAGAAAGAGAGTAGCCATGAACGTAAGCACATGTAGCACACAAAACAATGTACAGAGCAAGCGGCGGTCAAAAAAGTTACATACGCTTACGAAACGGTTGCATAGTTGGATCAACAGTTACTGATAAAGTACGACATTTACGAAGAAACTTGAATTGCATTATTGATACTGTGTGACATGATCTGCAGTTCTCATATCCGAAAAAAATATTCCGATTATTTAGTCACATCCACAGCAAGTAAAGTTAAAAATATATAGATAAAAATATTATTTGTAAGAGTACGTTTCGTGATTCGATCGTGTATTTGTGTACAAATATTGTTCCTTAGTAAAATATGGTAATATCATGCTGTACAGATGATGATATCAAACAAAAAAAAGTGTTGAACTTTTTAAATCAGGTATGCAAGTCTATTTGTTAAAACATTTTGCAACTCTGCAGAAAAATTTTAAAGTTTTATTGTGGAGTGTATGAATGCTGAATTTACTTAAACGTACCACTACACGGACATTTACGTCAACTATAGAGCAAAATGTATTAACTTTTTGCATGTCATATTATCGGGTGTTTCAAACATACTCTATTTCAGTAAGAATTTCTGTGTGGGCGTGTGTGTGTATATATGTAGGGTCTATATGTGTATATATACATATATATACATACATAAGGAGATGTGTACATATATATGTATATATATATATATAATATATATATATATGTAGGGTCTATATGTGTATGTACATATATATATATATAGGTGTGTGTATGTAAAATAAGCCAGAATATAGGAACGAAGTGTCTTGTTTTGCAAGTAACACGGGGTCTTACTCCGTATGAATTCACGTCATATTTCTTAACCGTAGGTTAGTGTAAGAGCTGTCTCGTTAGACATGGCACAGAAGCGGTTCGTGTTTCAATACTAAGTAAAATATTTCACCGTCATCTCAAAACTTAACGAGCTGTCTATCGTTTGCCCTTGGATTGTCATGTTGTCAGAGATCCTGTCGTGATTGAAGCAAGATTATAAGATATAATCCCTCGGGCGGTCGTCATCTCTTTTGCCTTGTCCTTGGTGAGCGAATGTTCCAGCTCGTGAACTACCAACTTTTATTAATACTGCGAGTGCATGACAGTAAATGGGTTCTTGCTCCTGGGACCGTACAGAACAGAACTAGTTACATTGTGTCCCGGCGACGTCCTGTTTAAATATTCATGACGAGAGAGTTTTGCTTAGTTAGAAATGAACATTTCTCTTAGGAGCTATTATAAACAATGCAGGTCTTTTGTTCTAAGTATGTTACATAATTACGACAGTTACACATTTCTCATAAGTCAGTTTACGTCCAGAAAATAGATTTAGCTTATGATACAATTAATTCGTGTTATTATTTAAAACCTGAAAATCTCTCAATTGTGATTAACCGGAACCATTCCATGAATTTCCTTATTTCCAGACATTTACTTCACTTGCGACAGTAAATAAAGAAATTCAGATATTAGTACAAACTAGGTTTATTATCGACTAAACAAGTACATTTTTTGCCAGAGGGCTATTTCAAGAAATATAGTAATTTAACGGAACATATGGAAGCATTTTCCAATATAATAGTTTTTCTAAGTAGTGAGATATTTCCGATTTTCAATAACAATATGATGCATACAATTGTTCTAGTGTTTAGCAGCACGTTTTTTTATATTTTCCGTTCATAGGCTTTTATTTAGAGGTTAAGTTTCTTACTGTAATTATTTCAATAGGTTTCTTTATCTGAATTGTTTCGTGTGAAGATAAATGTGTATATTATCGTTAACGTGTGAGAGTGCGTTCTGTAACATTACTGCAATGATGCAAACAAAACGCGCTTCCACGTGGCAAAGAGCAGAGGAATTTAAAGACTACAATTTTTGTGGATTAGAAAATTAATTTGATATTGTAAACTTACTGGAAAAGTGTATTTCTCATTCAAGTCAACCAAAAACACTATTTATAAAACTGCTGAGTCACACATTTAGAAAATTGTAAAAAGGACTTAGATTTTAGTCCCAGAATCAGGGGAGAACTTCTTAAAAATACTAACATCCTTTATTATGAACGTCTATAGTTGTAGTAGGAAATTATTTCTTTAAGTAGGTGTTTGCACCTAAAAAAGCTTAAAATAACCAATTTTATTTATAGGTATTATTAATAACAAGGCCGTTCAGACGGATTCCTAGTTACTAAATACTGTCCGCCTACTCAGTATAATAATAATAGTAATAATATTAATAATAATGTAACAGTTTCCTTGTAGTCGTGAAAAGGTTTTTAATGTTATTAAACAAGATGATTTTTTTATACATGATCCAGTTACTGGTCATGACTTTTCATAATATTCTACACGCTTTTTCGTGATTGCTTTTACAGCGTCCTTCCGGGTGAATTAAGCTATGCACATATTTAGGTCTGTACACAGAACAACATCATGCGGTAGATGTCGGAAATAAGAAACTTGAAGGAGGTTATTTTTTCTGAAGAACGACAGCAGTTGATATAACTTGAACAGTGTCGAAAGCGTTGAACGGCATGGAGTGTTGACTCGATTCCCTTTTGTTCCTAGAAAGTGTTTTGGAGTTTACATAACTAATCGCCGAGGCGACTGCTACCGGAATACCAACATTGCGAGCGTGGTTGTGATGCTACGCTCCAGGGAAAAGTGGGCTAGTTGAAGAGACCCCAGTTCGGAAAGGGTTTCAGCGAGAGGAATAATTCAGGGGGCGAGTTAACTAAACAAACCACCCCCTTTAGTCCGCGTGTCCTCCCGCCCGACGCCGTGCAAGGGATGGTGGACGGCGGTCTGGTAGGGGTTAACAGGGGTGGCTACACGGACTCCCGAGTGCTTCTGCTCCGCCGGAAGTGACGCCTGGCCTCCACGGAAGCCCACCCGCAGGCGGCGTACTGAGATCTGATGGTGTTGGAGAAGGGCAAGGGAGGGGATGTTCCCCCGAGGCGTCTTGGTGGTCAAACGTTAGGGGCGCGTCGCGGTCGCTTTGATCAAGACGTCCCGTCGACGCCTGCCCCCTCCACGTTTCGCGCCGCACAGTCCGGTCTCCCTTGCTCAAGACATAGAATATTCGTTATGACAGAAGTGAAACAGCCAGCAAGACTGCAAACTAAGGCCGTGTTCCAAGTAGTATAAAAATTCTAACTCGCACACTCTCGCTCGGAAATGACGCCACAGTGTGTTGTTCTATAATGCAGAGTGTGTGTGGATGTGAGCGCACAAGTGCGGGTAGCAAGTGTTTATAAATTCGTACTCTTTGGATACTGTACTTTTATACCATAGAGTGTTGTTTATTTATTTACATTCAGTATAGTCTCGTATATGGCAAATAATACTGCTTATAATATTTCAGAACAAGGCAATGGATGTACGATACCAGAGGTTACATTTTCGACAGAGTGTGAAAGTGTATGCATTCCAATATGATTTATAGTAATTCTGGGAGCGAATACGAGTGCGAATGCTAGTGTTGAGTAATTGGAACACAAACTAAGTCACACACGCCAGCAAAATAGCATCGCTGGACAACAGCGTGACGAAAACGCATAATGCCAAGGTGGCTGCCCGCTAGCCCAAAACAATGAAGTAGCCAAACAGACACGGGACTTGTAATAACTGTCTCAAGCTGCCGTCGGGTGATGTTCCTCTTTTCAAATGAGACTTCATATAGTTTTACGTCTGTATTATTTAGTCTGTATTCAAGGTCGCGAACAGTGTTCCACGAGCAAACCCAATTCCTCCTAAATATGGTTTAATCTGTAACACGTCGATAAAGAAGCCTTCACAAATCGTAAGATTTCATTTTGATATTTGTCATGCAAAATTGCATGCCAAAATAGCAAAACGATGCTGTCAAAAATATTTTTCATGTATATATCGAAGACTGGTTGATGGCCTCAGTTGAAATTTCAATTTCAATCAAATATTGAATAGTCAAAATTAATATTATGTTACAATATTTTTAGAGGCAATGATTATTGGTGAAAAGAATTATGCAACATTTTATTTCAGTGTCTCTTGTGCACATCTGCAGTTCTGCTTCGTGGTCAGTGATTGGCTGTTTTTATCTCTCAATATGTATGGGATCTTCCCGCAAATCGCATACGTGTTGTGTCGCAGTGACGTTATTATCATTGGCACAGTCAAATGAGTGACGCCTCTACACGAATACACGCTGCCAATAACTACGTACCAGAGCTGCAGATGTGAACCTGAGGCATTGAAACAAAGTGTTGCATAATTCTTTTCATCATAAATCATTGCCTCTGGATATTTTGTTTGTACCTATGCTTAGAGATGACAGTTACCCTATTTGATTGCGCCAATAATAGTCCCGATATTGTAATATATTATGCTTATGGTTGGTCTGCAGACAAATAAGTTGTGTCAGAAGTATAGCACCCAATCATACATGTTGCAAGAAACTATAGTGTTTTCAATGGTATGTTGGTACGAAACTATTTCTCGATATCAAATATTACAATAGTGGGATACTTATTGGCTCTGTCAAATAGGGTAACAGCTCCACGTGCAAGCGAAAGCCAGTAATCTCTTGGTAAACTGAACATGCGTTGAAACCCAGCAAACAGTCAAGTTTTCGCGCTATAAACCATTTAGGGACAGGCAAATTTTGCGAATTCAATGACCTTGTTATAATCAACGTTTCTTTGCATACTCGATTAATGACTGTTTGTCAACTAGCTGCTACTCAGTGGAACATCGGGCAATGAACGAATAGTCGGGGCTTGAGTATGCATAGGATACTGTATTCTAGCATGTAGATCATTGATTGCGTGAAATTTTTCTGTACCTACTAATGATAAGTATTAAGTTGGACACATCACCCGGGCAGAGCAGCGAACATAATGCTTCCTGTCGTCATAGTTACAGAACCTCACACCGAAAAACAGAACATTCTTCATTTTCTGATACCGTTCGAGGTTCATCTTGCATAAGAATTTTAACGTGAATCATTGCACACTCGCATTAGTTTCGTACGCATCTTGCGTAGTTTAAAATCTGCTTTATGCCTTAAGAGTTATATAAGCAGAAAATTTTGCTTAAAACATCACAAATAAAAAATAATAGTTGCGTATCATATATATTAATGGTACTCCCAATGTGCTAGAATATCACAACTCGTGAGAGAAGTAAACTAAGGGATACCCATGTAATCTGCCATTCGAGGTACATTCTAGTATATGTAACAAATATTCAAACTATTACATCACACTTTCTGTCCCATTTAACGTTTTCAGACTGAGAAAATAAACATTTAACTTCGTAAAAAAATGTTTACGCGTGTTGTTTCAACTAGTCACGAGAAATTTAAAACTGTTCTGACCGATCCACATATGCTTATCAAGTTTTAAAAGTAATTGTGAATTAGCTTTTCATTTTTTCTCCCATTTGCTATTTTCATTACTGGGTAGAAATTGCACAACTAGGCATTTAAACAGTATATTTTATATACATGTTATATTCGAAAAAGCGCTCTACAAAAAAACAGATCTGTGTTTAACCATTTATAAGCTGTTAAGCGCCATAATGTACGTGCATTTAGGAATATAAATATATGTCCTATTAAGGTAATCATCAAGTTAGGAATTTCTAACAGTAAAATATCAGCTGTGTAATTATTTTCATAGATATTCTGTGTCTTAAAATAATTAAATTGCGGTTTTAAACAGCCTTCACACCAGTTTATTAAACACAAACATTTCCTTAATGAGAGAGATTTTGGTCAGCGCTTAACATCGAGGTCTTCAGCGCTGGTGAGGGGTGACATGAGGTGAGTATGTAGCAGTACCGGAATGAAAGTGCGGGGAAAATGGGAGTTCCCCGAGAAAACCCGCCGACCAACGGCATCGTCCGGCACGATTCCCACATGCGAAAATCCGACCGGAACCGACCCCGCCGGGAATCGAACCCGGATCGCCTTGGTGGGAGGCGAATGGTCTGACCATTCGGCCACCGCGGTCCTAACATTTCCTTAGGAATGTAGATAATTCTTCGTACAACATGCAACGTACATACTGAATGTTTTAGGAATCTGCATTCGCTGCGTGGCAAGAGAACTAGAATTATTAGAAGAGCAAACAATAGAAACTAGTGTAATGTCTCTCTTAAGATAGTAGCTCTAAGAGTAAGGCAATTTAATTGTTTCTGTCGCTGGACCAGAGGAAACTAATTAAGCAGATGTTAAGATGTAGCCCAACGTCAGCCCGAAGAACTGGCAGCTGCTCGCAGCAAAATTACAGCAGTGTTTTTTTTTTTTTTTTCGTCGAGCCCTGTTAGTGAATTAGACCTAGCTAGTTTCTCCCCAGCGCCTGCACCTGCGCCTTGTCTAATGGCTCCAATAAAAATCCCTTCCCGTACCTTAAACAGATTTTTTTCCTTCACCAACCGCGTTCCTCCTTCCGTGCAGCCGGTAGATGTTTATGGCGCCCGAACTCCATACAAGAGCCCACCGCATCTGGGCTCGAAGGAGCCTTGAGCACGTGAAATATCAGCCCATTGCGTTACCCTGCGAGGCTTGTGAGTGATTGGGCAAGCGGTAGAGATGAAAAGGAGTTCATAAATCTGCCTGCAGTGATGAAGAAACCACATTTTACACGCACCGTAAAATTTATATGCCAATTATTTCAACTCGGTACAATAGGAGTACCCATCTACAAGTTATGTGTATTATCCCCTATTTCTTTGTTTAGGAATTACTTTCAGGTTACTAAATTGCAGTTTTTTCACGTCTAGCGAGTGTTGCTTTATTGTGAATGCTGATTTCTCGGCGTTTTAGCTCCTTTCTTATCTCGCAAGTAACATATTTAAATAAAACATATCGTTCAACTTTAACTTGAATTAATTATTTTTTCTCTTAGTGATAAGAACATTTATATAAAATTTTTTAGACGTATGGAAATGTTTTAGTATAATTTTGATTGGTTCGTAATTCGGCCACATGTAATAATCTGCTGTGCGCAAGAATTATATTAATGATGAAGTTAATTATACAAATATGTTTGTTTTTAATATGATTTTACTACTATAAGCAAAACCTGTTATATTTTATTAATTACTCTTTGCGCATTTTACATCACTTCACATAATTATGTTGACAATACGTACCAAAAAAAAATATTTCTGCCGTTACGAGGAAAATATGTTTAAACATTGGTGACTATATACGCCTATCTTAATGTTATTTGCCCTCTAATCATCGAATGTATCTGAACCTAAGAACCAGTGACAATAAACACGCTGAATTTCATTTGCTTAACTTCTTTTTTATTCCAAATGTGGCAAGATTTACTTGAAACTATTGCAATATGGACTTACCAGTTGACCTGACCTTTCATAAAGCACAATGCATATGAAATTTTAAAGCGTAATGTGTAAAGTTAAAGATAATAATTATCTATCACAATGTAATAAAAAAGGTAAAAATACTTCTAGTGTTATGGGTGTCGCAGTTGCGTAGTGATTAGAGCATTCGCATCCCACCATGGCATCTGGGTTCGATTCCTGGCGGCGTTGGTCCTCGGCTTCTCTCATGTGCGAATCATACCGGACGACGCCGGTGGCCGGAGGGTTTTCTCGGGGATCTCCCGTTTTCCCCGCTTCATCGTGACAGCGCTGCTCCATACTCACATCATGTCACCCCACACCAGCGCCGAAGACATTGATTGTAACTTCTGACCCAAATCTCTTCACTCCCTCCTACTGTCATTTAAGTCTTGTAATACACACCTAATATTGAAATGTAATGTTCATAATATGAGTTATTGCTGGTAATTCATCACATCATTCATATGCGCAAATCAGTAATTTCAAAATTATACATGATACAACCAGTTAAATATCAATAAATATGTTCAAAACTGTAATGTTATTCTCCAGATACGCTCCACTTTTTTGTTGTGTTTCTAAAGTAAAGGGCAAGAATATGTTTTTGACATAAATGTATTCTTGTAAAGTACTATTTATTACTTGCGGAAAATATTTTTTTTACTAATACTCGTGTCGAGATGTTTAAAATTTTTCACTAATGTATTGGAGCACCGTTTTGCAATGGTATTTATTCAACATACACCTTAAATTGTCCAAAATAAACTTACCGTACTGTTGGCTTTTATCTAGTTGCACTTCGTATTAGTTAAGTTTTATTTTGCAATATTCACTTAAGGGGCCCAACTGTCCCTTTAAAATACGCATAAACGCTTTTCATTTGGAGATCCCCATGCCTGTTGCAGATCATAAGGAATCAGATAACTTATCCAGAACTGTACTTGCAGATATGGAAGTATGCAAGGCTTATCTATTAACACCCCATTCCAATTTCCATGCTATCCTTACAAAATTAAATTACTGATTTTCGTATGTGAAAATTCCCTCCATTATTTAAATATTCTTGGAATATTCTAGGAACGAAACACTCCTAGCAGCTCTTCGACTTCTGCGGCTTGATTTATGATAGAGTACTAAGAAATATAATTCAGTCCTAGATAGTTATTTGACACACAACAGCCCTTCGTGTCGTAAGAAATGACACTTGTCCCTCAAGTTACAAAAGAACTGGAGTGTGGTGTTTTATAACGTCTTCCTTTCATATTATGTAAAAACTTAACGGTTTATTAGCATAAAAGAAACATGCCATCCCCAAAATTCTACGCAGTATTAAAATAATAACATTATTCACACACACACACACACGCACACATACACACACACACACATATATATATATATATATATATATATATATATATATATATATATATATATATATATATGTATATATATATGCATATGTGTGTGTATGTATGTATATATACCTACATATAATATACACAGTCTATACATACACATTGCGAAATGTGACATGTTAACTAACATAAATAAAGGGACTATTATCGGTCCGTAAATTTCTGTTCAACTTGATAATACCTTAACTATCACACTGTATCTTACTCGGCAAATTTAACTATAATATCATATTCATCCTTTATGTAAGTAATTAAACTAGGCATGTCGAAAATGGTCTAGTAATGTGTATAATAAAATAATACATGAAAACTAATAATTATCGTTATTTGATTTGGCATTTATTAAATATAGGTGTCGAAAAAATGCATATGTTTATAACTGTAACCCTTCCCTAATGTTAGCGATGGTTACCGTTATCCATTTCCGATATCTTCAAGAGTTGACCTAGGGCAGGAAGTAAGTATTAAACATATAAATGAATCATGCTATAAAAATTAATTTTTTTCACGTTTATTCTTACTCGTTTTGTCAAAATGTAGCTGTAGCAGGAGGTATTTAAACAGCGTGTCCCAGTTCTATTGTGAACAACGGGAAGTCGAGAACAACTCTACTAATATCCCGTCGTCCGTTGCTAATGAGAATACAGGTCCGTGCGGGACTGAGAACTGTTAAAGCGCAGTTTTCAGCACACGAACATAAACTCGACTACCTAATTTGTAAGTAAGAGCCACAGAATAGCAAAAAGTAATTACACCTGGTAACAAGGTAGGTACTCGCTAGCATTACCATTACTAAACCCTGCGACGTTGCGGTGGTTTTCATGACTTTTAACTTTAAAGTTGGATAAAATTAGTTAAACAAGTTTTGCACGTGTGAAATGCGAGGTGACTTAGCAGTAACATTTTGTCCCGTTAAATATACCTGTCCATAGTTTGTTGCGTATTAATTACATCTAATTGTACATCTAAAACAGTGGTTGCATCGAAAGATTGTATAAAATGCATTACAACTTTAACAAACTTATATGATTTAACTATGACATGTAAACACATTTTAAGGTAGAGATTTAGTATAACTTCAGAAGAGATTTTATTTATTTATTTGCACCCTTGAGATTCAAAACAATGAACTAATTTGTTCTTTGAATATTGGTCTTGTCAGATTGAGGTCAGTACATAAAACAATACAGCAAAGACAGTACAGTATATAGGCACCTAGTCATCCTATACATCATACATAAAATACAATATAAATAAAGTTAACATTAACGTATAGTTAAATGCTACAATAATTCAACAATTAACATTATAATCAAAGTATTTTTATATTAACAAACTTATTATATTTTTATTTGTACAGTTTTCATACTAATTAAATAATTCTGTACCTCCTGTATACTATCAAAACATTTATTTTCAAATATTTTATAAATACATTTATTAAATAATGCAGTTTTTAGAGTAGTTATTTCTTTTGGTAGATTATTAAACAATTTAAGGCCAGCATTATAAGGACTTCCCTCAAAAATTCTACTTTTATGTTGTACCACCCTTAATTTATGAGAATTTCTTGTAATTATGATCTTGTAATAATAATTCACACACTTTGCTTAGTCTACACAAGAATATTGAAGAGTTTGTTATTCAGCAAGTTTTCTATATATTAAAAAACATTCATGAGCCGCTACATAAAAACAGCTCTTCTGTCATTTTGAAATTAGATCTGGAGATAAGAGTTGGATCGAGAAATATATTTGGCACAGCATAATCTTACGTATCGTTCAACTGTGCTCTCATGAAACACTGCTGCGCTACGAGAAGCTATTATAGTCTACCACGTAAACGAATAAATAAATAAGACATTTTGCACACACTTCTAATGTAGCCTAACTTTCTCTCCTTATTAGAAAATACAATAAGCACTATATTATGATGGCAGAGGCGAGATTTAATAGAATTTCTCTCAAAATCTTCTAGATGTTTTACATGTGATTTCTGATTTTGCCAAACCATATCGTTTAATTATGCTATTTTCGTAATTTATGAAACGTTATTTTTCTCGTTGGTTGTATTAATTTAACTTGTAAGAATATTTTGATTAAATATTCTCAGAAAATTTTTCTTATTTAAATTATTGTTATAGTTTGATTCACATATTTTTAGGAATTTCTTCATAGCATTTGGTATCAGCGTTGCTTTCCCCTTCCATAATCAAGTTTCACTTTTGTACAGTCTAACAAAACTATGTTATATTTTTACATGTTTCACTTTTATGATCTGTTACATCTTGCCGCTAAAACTCGCAATTTTTTAAATTGTGCTCATTATTCTATCATAAAAATAGTATCGCAACCAAAGTAAATAAAATTTTAAAAAATACAGTTATTCTGAGGTCACTGATAATTGATACGCTCGTACGAGGCATTATACGAGGATAACATTTAATTTCTTAATTTGACAATATTTTTAATTTGTACGAGTAATGAGTTTAGTTTGATTTCCTACGTAGCCACCAGTAGCAATCATGTAGTTCGTACTTCGAAAATTCAAAACTGCGACAATGCTGAACATTAGAGCAGCATGATATAAGGATTCCGACCACAAATCTTGAAACCATATGGTTCGTTCTCCACGACGATGTGTCGTTATACTATCTATTAATTTTTTGTGTGCAACTATGATGGTGTTAGTTAATTACGGATGTTAAATAAAAAAAATTGATTTAATATTTCTTCGTTATGGACACAATTTGGTCACAAATGTTAATAGTATAAAATATAAATTTACTTGTTTGGGGAGAGGGGAATACCTTTTTATAAACATGTTACTTTTAATAAAAAAGTACTATTGTAATTTATTTGCAGTTATTTGAACACATGTAACCAACATATGTGAAAGTGAAAAAAAAATGTATTTAATAAACTCGATTCCACATGTTTGGGCAGTAAATTCGGTACCGAACTAAGCTCAAAAATTTGTATTTACTATAGGCCTATAGCGTATGTGAGAGTGTTGTCATAGTTGATTTCCTATTTGTTGCCTTTCCAATAACACACAAAGTTAACTCATTACACATATATTTTAATAGCGTACTTTACTTTAGGATTTTATGTCACTTCTACTGAACAGATTTTTCATAAAAGTAAAAAAGTCCCTGGAAGGTGTTTAATGTTGCATATGTGATATAGGAAGACACAAAACGGATCAGCCCGATTGAAGCTTATTTAAATAGGACGATAACAATTTCTAGATATCTGTGATGTTCATTAACAACTTACATGAGTTGAGAGTATATTTAAGATACATAATTGATGATTTTCTGGAAGAAGGGCACACATACAAAGATTCCGTTTTGAGATATTGAGATTTAAATTTATTTTTTATTCATAGTATTTCAGCGGTGCAGTTAAATTTAGGTACATAATTCAAGTAAACCGGACATAAACGTATTGTAATGTAATTATTAACTGCAATCCTTCAGAAAGATATAATGCAGAACTATCTTGATTTCCATGGATGTTGGTGCACACAGATGTCTCATTACAAATAAAATACTCTCCTAACCTTTATTGTTGGAGTACTGTAAACAAATTGTGAGGGAAAATGCTACACATTATGGCGGTTACATTTAAACAATTTCCCGAAAAAGGACACATAGTTCTACGTGCCTGTCTTCCGTAAACCACCTCAATCAATTACAGTTGCTGTGGTCTGTAATTCTCACTCTAACCATGCACTTAACACATGTAGAAAATATAGTTTGAAAGAAAATCATTTGATGAGGAATACATCGGTGACCGTAACGAATCACGCGCATGTGGCGTCGGAGGTTGAAACTTGGAGAGTTAGGAACTTAAGTGGGGTAAATTGTCGACTGAAACATTCATAGCTAAATAAGAAGCTGGATGTATGCACGTACCACCCAGGGTCAACAGGCTCTGATATACGTTTCAGCGAGGTTTATCGTCCAGTATTTTACAATAAACAATTGTCAGCAACGCAAGGGAAGACATATTTATGCGTTGGCAGCGTGTCGAAAACGAACGCCGCGCAGCAACATGCAATGTTACAAAAACGAATAAGTCTCGTTGCGACGCGTGACACGATTCCGGCACTCCGGTGCTTCGCATACATCATGCGCTGGCGATGTTCGCGTGCCAGATCACTCCCTGTATGCCGACCAGGGTACAGAACTCACTGTAGCTGTTTATTAGTTTGATCAGTCAAGGATCTCGCCTACCCATCGCTTTAAGGTAGAGCGTAAAATAATTTTCTTTATTTGTCACTTTTCGAGCCATATTTATTCAAGTGGTATTATCAGAAATTTTTTCTTTGACAAGTTATACGATATTTTCTTGATAAACTGCATGACGTAAGTTATAATGGAATCTTTCATTGATTTGTCATGCAGAATCAGTGCGAGTGAATTATAGGTTAACGTTCAAGAATCATTACAAGTTCAATAACTTATAAGATTAAAATATAATGCTAAATATTATTATCTCCAAAATTAATCTCAACGTTGCCAAATTTATCAAAAATGTTTTAAAACAAAAGTTAAATAAAAAATGTAAAAATTAAATTTAGCATCTATCTCTCTCCCGTAAAGCCACCCTCGGTAGTTTTACAGTGAATATGAAAATACTCTTTTGTCACAAATGTATCAATATTTATGCCTAATATTTTGTACGAATATACCTCATAGTTCTTCAAATTTTGCACCAAAATTATCTCAATTTTTCTATGAAAATATTATAAAATAAAGCTATATATACATTTTTTTTTCAAACAATCTGAGCATTAATGTTTCAAAATGCCTACACAGAACTGTTCATATTATTGACATTTTTCCAAGAATTCCGTTAAAAAATGTTGAATTTTTTTCCACTAATGTGAAAAAAAAAACCTAGCAAGGTCTTAAATATCCGATGTTTAAAGATTACTTCTTACTTATGGTACACGTTGTTCAGATATTCAAGTTAGACTATTGTTGCAAGACGCTATGTGCTATCTTTCTTCGACTATGTTTAGGTTCATGGGTTTCACGGATCCTAAAATAGTACCGACCGTCATCGTTTCCTATTCAAACTGTTCAAATAAAACTAAATCTTATACTTCCTAAGATCAACAAATTTCCTATATATTTTGCTTTCATTGACTAGTTATTCGCCAACAGACCGTTACAATAACATAAATGTTCTTAGGGAAACTATGTGTAATAAAATGGACAAATGAAACAGATTGACAGCCAATTAATAGTGTTATTGTTACGTCATTATTATTGTTATTATTATTATAAGATAGGATAAATAATCGTAAAATTATATTTGGTGGCTAAACAACCCTTGGAAAAAATAGTCATTTTATGTGGTTATACGACAATTTGAACGGTTTGCAGATGATTAAAAATCGTTCAGTGATGATGTGAATCTATGGTTTATTTTACGGATGTCATGTTTCTAGGTTTTTTAACGGCACAGTGGCTAGAGCACTTGCCTTCCAGTAAGGCTACCCTGGTTCGTTTCCCGAAGGAGTCGGTACCCAGAGAATTCTCACTTCTATGAATCATGCCGGATGATGCCGCTAGTCGGCGGGTTTTCGCAGGAGATGTCCCATTTTCCACGCCCTTCTCGTAGATATGTTAGAAGTAGTCCTACTTTTAAAAAAATGTTTATACCATCTTATTTTTAAGTCAGGTTAGGTTAGTTTATATTACCTAACATAATCTAACATAACTTAAACTAACCTAAAATAATCTAACCTAACAAAATATTGCGTAGGACTACTTCTATCGTCTCTAGAAATGTTATTCGTTAATAAGTTATATCTCTAAAATCAATAGTTTGGGTGGTATACGATAAGTAGGGATTCTTGATATTTACCCAGACAGACACAAATGTGGATATATATATATATATATATATATATATATATATATATATATATATATATATATGTGTGTGTATGTATATATTTTTTTTCTGTATCTATTTTTTTGAGAACGTGTTTTACAGTATTATATTGGATTTAAGTCGTTTATCTGCGTACTTGGTTTTGTTTTGTTCGCATATCAAATACAATATTTTCGAAGGAAATTTATTGGACTCTCACGGCCTGTAGTGAAATATGGAGTGAATTCGGAAAAAAATTATAGGAATCAGCAATCCGGTTAGCACATTCGCGAAATAAATAAGTGTCCTGTGGAAGTGAGATGCGTTAAGTTGCCATGCCGCTATAGCTCTTGCCAGTCAAAGTCAGACTGGGAATGTGAAATTTCTGCAGGAAGGTGGGAAATACTTCGCCGTGCGGTAGTCAGCGGAGTCGAGACGTGTGATCGATCCCTCGCAGTCGGCAAGGCCAGTGATCGATCCCTCGCAGCCGGCGAGGGCCCGCACTGCGGCGGGGGAGCGAGATGGAGAGTTCTCACGAGCGTCTGGGTCACGTTAACTTTATCGCTCCTCGGACATACTCGTGTGCATTCGTTTATCTTCGGTGATTGAGCCAGACATCTTCCCTCCTATCCCCGTCCCCTGAGACAATTTTTTTAGTTAATTAACTGAAATTAATTTAGGATAGTAGCAAATGTAAAAAAAAGTTATTTGTTATGAATCGAATGATGGATTTGATACGTTGCGAGACTACATCAAAAATGAATAAATATGCGTTGTCTTAACGGGTAATTTACGAAGATAACCGAACGTTCCCGAGTATTTCCGGGGAGCTAGAAAGCTAACACGACGGAGACGCCCGTGTCCTCGCCGCTCGCGACTCTTCGTTGGTGGACGTCAGTCGTCGGAGAAGTTCGTCAACAAGACGAACCACGGCTTGCAGCAACGAGGCAATGAAACATCCTAAGTTACAGTAGAGTATTTTGCTCTTTTTAGGTATTGCAAGTTTAATGTTTCGAACCGGAATATATCAACAGATATGTATGTTTTACCTGTGTTACAGGTTTGAAATAAAACTTGTTTTCATATGGGGGACTTTGGTACAGGGGTAATTTCTTTCGCTGGTTCCGCTACTATCACTACCCGATCTAATAAAATACGAGACAGTAGTAAATTTAACTTAAAGAGGATTGGCAAAGAGATAAATAATTTTACCTTATTTTATAATGATATATCGAACCAATTTTGGCTTTTAAATTGTCAACGCCATGTTACTTTAAATACATGAATAAATCTGTATTTTTGTCAGTTACACTTCATAAAAATACTAATTCAAGAACAAGCGGCAGAAATAGTAACTTGTCTAACATTTAACATGTGTATTCCTATCCTGTAATAGAATTAAGCTTGCCTGTTACAAAGTGACGAAATAAAAATGTACAAAAATATTTAAACACCATTTTTTGTGCGGTCATTTTTAACCATTGTATATATATATATATATAATGAGCGAAATTTCCTACAACTGCACGAATATATTTTGCAATAGGCCTATGTTAATTATTGAAAATTATTTTTAACACCTCAATTTATTGTTTGCTGGTGCCGTGGTTGGCGCAATGACTTGAGCATTTGCCTCCTACCAAGGTGAGACGGGTTCGATTTCCAGTTGGTTAGAATCCTTAATATTTTTTTTTTTGCACGTTAGGGGCGTTGATGGCATGTGGTGGAGTATCTCGGCGTACTATTATTTAACAGGCCTTCAAAATCCGTAGCTTCTCCATCGTAAGGCCTAATTTAAATGTAATTCTTCTGAGGGCGCAGGCGCCTGGGAGTCCCTAATCATAATTCTGCACTCTGGGTGCGATTCCTCTCTTTTTAGCATTATTTTTAATCGCTATCCAAACCTTAAGTTACGTCAGAAAAATGTATTTTCGCGCTTTAAATTTGCCTACACTTTTGTGCATATTTCAGTAAAATGCAGCGTGGGTGTCTACTAAAAAAAATGCATATCTGGTTATAGATTTTCAACCATTTTTAACCCCCGACGCAAAAAGAGGGTTTTATAATTTTGACGTGTCTGTGTGTGTTTCTGTGTGTCTGTCTGTGGCATCGTAGCTCCTAGACAAATGGACCAATTTTGATGCGGTTGTTTGTTTGAAAGCTACGTGAACGAAATAGTTCTTAGCTGTGATTCAAGGAAATATGTTCAGCCGTTTATTGATAATGTGCTCTTTTCTATTTTTTAACTATTAATTCCAGGAAGTGTTGCATGGAATGCAGCTACATACTCATTGTTTTCATTTTCATTGTAAACGATGTATCCTAGGTATTTTCAACTAGGACATTTTTTAACCACTGACGCAAAAAGAGGGGTGTTATAAGTTTAACGTGTATATCTGTGTGTCTGTTCTTATAATCGTAACTCCTAAACGAATGTACAGATTTCTATGCAGTTTTTTTTTTGTTTGAAAGCTGACGTGATCGAGGAGGTTTTTAGCCATAGTTTAGTTAAATCTGTTCAGCCGTTTACAGATAATAAAATATACTGTTATCATAATTTTGAAATTTAGTATCCTGTGAGTCGTGGTTTTTTAAAATTGTTTTAATATTTACGAGTTATTGTTTATTCCAATGAACACTATACAAACGTGTCATCACATATATTAAGTGCAGTAAATCTGGTTACTTGATCACTTGAGTATTGATATCTGTAATTAATTAAGTCCTAAAGAAAATATTAATGTATTATTATGCGTAAACAATAGCAGGCATTCTTGTGAAACTGTTCTTTAATCTAACAACCGCTTGGGATATTGGTCAAAAATAAGCACAGCTGTCGTGTATACTCTTAATCACATATGCCCTGAAATGTGATGGGTTGATTTACTGGTGCTTGTCTGACATGTCACATCCATATTACAAGAAATAAAATATAAAAATATTATTAATTAATGTATCAATCAAACATTGTAAAAATTGTCATACATTACTATGGCTCAGTATTTTGAAGTGATAAATATTATTTATTTTCAACATGCATTACTAAAAAATTATGTCATGTATTAACATACTGTTGTGAAATATTTTCATTTTTTACCACGATTGCGCGTTCGCATACACAAAAGTTTCACATAGATTCATGTACAGGATCATATTTAGATTTTTTTATTAGTTACTAAACTTCAAAGATATTTAAATTGAACTAGAGTTTACCATTAGAGTATTAAAACAAATTAATTTGGTTTTACTCAATTATGAGATCAACTCGTAATATGAATTACATTTAATTACTATCACCAATTCACTAGTAATAACAACTGTTCATTAAGAGGTATTTGAAGGATGAAAATCACGTAAATATGAAAACTCAACGCCATTTTCACTGCTAAAAACTACGCTGAACAGCATATATACAAAAATCATTTTTATGATTAGTTATTCACTTTAATCTATGTCTAGACTAAATTAAAAAGTGTGATTTCGTTCTAAAAGTTATATCAGTAATAAGTTTGCTTGCAATATTGATTAATAAATTGTATATACAGCCCCATTCATATTTTTGTAAGTCTGCTGCTAGAGTATAGAACTCTCTGAATCCCAATAGCTTGAATACCATCACTATTTCATGAAGGCAGTTTATGTTATGTATGGTTGTGCATGGCGCATATGCGTAAATTTTTATTTTATTTATTGTAACCCCATAGTGGCAAGGATATTACAAAACTTGACTGTGCGTGGAGATGAATTTTATAATGGTGAATGTTTCGAAATATAGGACACAATATTAATTTGGGGGCACTTGATCATTCGATATCACAGTTGGTACATTGACCAATTATTATACACGTTAAACTTTTTTATTGAGTATTTAAAGCGAGAAACTTATAACGATAACCTTTTGAATTGTTTGTGCTTTATCAAGTAGTTTGGATTCATATCTCCAATTATTCAAAATTAAATTATTTTCAGCGCATATTGGCAACAACAGCTTCTAAAATATATCACTGAGATCATAGCACTAACTTTTATGATAGAAATTGACTACATGTCATGTATTTAATGGCTTTAATTAATAATAGACACCACAGGCACATTTGAGATAATATTAAGACAAATGTTCTCACAGATAATTTCAGTAGCGAATAAAACTTTGATTTAAAACTAGCAGTGAATGTTGAAAAATATTTTTTTATAGTTCATGCAGTTAACAGTTAAACATAGTAGTCAATAGTGGATATTATGTATAACTTGTCATCCAAGTAGCTCTCTTTATTTACTACAGTTATTGTGTTAATTTTTTATTTCCCCTTCGTGTCTTATTTTGAAGTATTATACAAAGTATTTTTTCCCAATAAAATGTTTAGTAATGCGTGTGATTATTAAAATACATTCTTGAGAATAGAATATGGTCGTAAATAAGAATCGACTTACATTTTCCGTGCACAAATGTTCTATTAGGTTTTTACCGGTAAAGAAAGAAATTTAAATATTTACATTTATTCGTTTACCAAATTTTAAAATTAAATGTCATCTTTCAGTCTTGACGAATCGCTAACAAAACACTGGCCTAATATTGATGTTTTAAACTACGTTTAGTTTACATGGTAATATGTAGATTACATTGTACTACATTCCTCAATACCGTACTTGTCATTAAACTGAAACAATGTTTATTTTCCTTCACATTTCGCTGTACATTAATGTTCTTGGTGATGTCTTAATATTAAAATAAAATTATTTACTTGTAGATTTTATTCTATCTCGGACGCTGTAAATTCGTGTATCTGTTAAAATTATTATTAATTTTTTCTCAATGAGATTAAATTTAAGTATATTTTTTTAATATATCGAAATTGTTTCCTTGTCAGTTTATGTGAAGTTTATCAATTGGTTTTTTTATCTTGTTATCACGTAATCTGCGGAAGTTTTGTTTGGACTAGCAACATGAAGGTGTATTCAAAAAATTATAAGTTGACGTTTTTGACAAAAATTAGTGGAGTCTTTCTGTGTATTACTATCGAGTTGGGGAGAAACGGAAGAAGAATATAAATTACTTACAACCTCGTTATCGTCCTTCATTCTGTATATATACGTGTGTCGGCCACTTCAGTTAAGCAACACCTCAAAGCCGATGTGAGAGAAATTGGAATATTTAGTTTCTGCTTGTTTTCTCTCTATATTTCTCTCTTTTTCTCTCTCTACACGTCTGTTGCGAGACTCGTGACGATAAGAG
Organism: Medauroidea extradentata; assembly: GCA_003012365.1. NCBI lineage: Eukaryota > Metazoa > Arthropoda > Insecta > Phasmatodea > Phasmatidae > Medauroidea > Medauroidea extradentata. The sequence goes on from PNEQ01047645.1 coordinate 27,214, forward strand.
CGGACAGCGTTTTTGGAAAATTAACCGGCTGCTAAGGCGGAAACCTTTAATGCCTCCCTCTACGAGTAGGGTTGGAGGCTTTGCCCCCCACCCCCTTGATTTAATTAGATTCGGAGCCCAATTAATGTTTGCAGGAGGACGAGAGACGCGAAATAAGCAGAAAGAGCTGGAGAAGGCATTGTTTCCATTAGGAAGCCGAGATAAACTTTGAGTCCCGTGGTGGAAATAAATAGAATTAAATTCCGTAATTCAACGTGAATTAGTTGAGGCGAAACTTTATCAGCTACTTAATGAACGGTGCCTGTTGCTAGTGTGGGTTTCCAGGGCCGCCAACTTAAGTTGGCGCGATCGCCGCGGTTACAGCTCCCCTTACTTCAAGCGAGCAAAAACCAGCATCTCAGTTCGCCAAGCTGGAGAAGTCCCGTCATTAAATTTAAACTCTGAAGTGGCACACGATTCATTTCAATGACAAATTTCTTTGATCGATTACGATAACTAAATCAACTTATCTTTGTCCCCAGTGCTCTTTCTAAGTTTGGTTAGCGGTGAGAGCCTTCTGTAAAGAAAATTCAATAAAAAATTTCAAAAATTAAGCCAAATTATTTTACTACCGTACCATCGTACTGTCTTGATTTATATCAACCAAAAAGGCTTTTAAAATTTACATTTCAGGCCAACGCTTGAAAACTTTTATGACTTTCAAACATTAAGAATGCTTAAATTAAACTGAAAAAATATTTCAACCTAACGGATTTACAAAATTAATTTAGCTGCTTTAAAATGACGGTACTGAGCTATCTCACTTTATATAGGGCCTATTATTACAGTCACTGATATAACATTGACAACAAAATTGTAATAAACATTAAGATATATTTTACAGTCCGAAAGAGCAAGGTATGCCGCGTAAAAACATTAAAAAGCTCACTTATACAAAAGGCAAAGATTAAATTTAAAACACGGAGTTTCGCATCGTATGTGGTACAAACGTATTTATTTAAAGTTAAGTTCAGCATAAAAGATTGCAGGATTAAAATATTTAAGTGTAATTGCACACAACAGGTTCATAAATGTAATAGTCGACATTGAGAAGAAGTAGTAACGTTTTTTCACAAGAACCTGATAATGATGTAAATCATTGTACTTGGAATTTTTTCCATATCAATTTTTCAAGTGTGTATGTATGCATGTATATATATTTACAGAGTGTTAATGTAAGTGTGTTACGAATTTTGTGAGATGATTCCTGGTAAAACATTATGTAAATTTATACATAAAAACTTTTCGTTAGCGCACGTTTTAAGGGCCAAACTAGCATTTGGAAATTTAATTCGACAACTGAATTTTATTAATAGATCCCTAAGTAACCAAAATGAAAGAATGAATTTCTGGGTGTGGTTCAACAGTAACAAGATCTGCAATCTGTGCAAATATGGTGTTGAATAAAATTTCATATCTTTACATTATTGGGTTGGTGCACCATTTTCGCCATATAATTAGTTGCCGTTGCATTTTATGGATATTGAATGACACAGTTTTATTGCGCAAATCCCCAGTGAACCAAAAAGTTAGACTTGTCACAACAACCTCATGTCTACCGTTCTCGGAATAACTGAAAATAGATAACGTGTTATACTGAAAGGTAGGCAATATGAGATACACATGAGATTCGAATGAACGTTACGATAGTTAGTAATGAACTGTAACGTATTTTGAATGCACAATGTACGTATAATGCGCAACACATAATGTGTATGCTAATATCACAACAGATACTCGAGGGTCTGGCCACATTCATTAATACCAATATTGACGCTGCGTATAAGGACAACTGCACACGCTGGAGAATGTTGGCGTCCCTTAAAATCACTTTGCCGGCTTATACAGAGGGTCCCACGAGTTCTTGCACCATGACCACTGGAGTCTCTTAGACTATACTCTACACGTGACCCCACAAGTATAATTCCAGGGGTGGCAATTCGAGGGAGCGCGCAGGCCTCCCCTACCTATCCACCTCTCTGGAAATACGTAGTTGAGGTACTCACGTACAAGAGCATTGTGTGATGGTGCCCCATCGTGGTGTAGCCGCATATGGTTACGTATCGCAAGTGGTACATCTTCCAGCAACTCGAGAAGTGTGTATTGTAAGAAGCGCTGGTACAAATAGCCAACTACACGTTCTGGTACAGCGTATGGCCCTACTAAGTGATCATGTGTCAGTGGAAAACCTCTCTTCGTGAAACGTTACGCCCGTCGCATGTGGGTTTTTGTCCGCCCACACGCAGCTGTTGTAATAACCACGGCGTGTGAACAGGCTTCGTCTGTAAACAGAACACACCTAGAAAAGTCAGCCTCGCGTGCTGTCTTCTGCTGAAACCATGTACATAACTCATATCTGAGTGGAAATTAACGTGGCTGTATTGCTTGCTGTCGGCGTGGGTGGTAGGGTCGAAGCTGATGCTCATGCAACACACTCCACACCGTCACATGAGATGCATCCAATATGTGTGCGATGGCATTGGTGTTGGTTGATGGTTCATCGTCAAGTCTGTTCAGCACATTTACTTGTGACATTTGCTGGCACATGTCTTTAAGAACACGAACCATGCTTCATTATGTAATATTAACTCACACAAACCTACGACTACTGAGTAACGCTTTGCGTGTGTACGCGTTGGTGTTCTCTGTCCGTTCATCATTAAGTAGCGTAACTTTCATTCAAGTCTCATTTGTATCGCGTATTGCCTACCTGTCGGTATTCACATTTTCTATCCTCAATTTTCTCGAAAACGGTTGACTAGAGAGTGTTGACACAACGCTTCCTCTTTTCGTTCATTGGGGATTTGTGCAACAAATCATCGCATTTAATATCCATAAAATGCAATAGCAACTAATTCCATGGCTTAAAACGCCGGAACAAATCCCATCATGTAATGAAGCTGGCGTGTATTCGACTCCTTATTTGCACGAATTGCAGATCTTATTTCAAATAAACCACACTCAGATACGCATTCTTTCATTTACATTACTTTTGGGTCTACTAACAAAATTCGGTTTTTGAATTAAATTTTTAAACGCAAATTTGACTCTTGAAACATGCACCAACGAAAATTTTGTATTATATAACTTTACCCCATTTATTTCCAGGAATCATCTCACAATGTCTGTAACATACTTTCATTAACAAACTGTATAAAGACTGCATATTTGATGCGTGGCCGAATGTACAGGCAGGCATACTACCGACATAAGCTTGAAAAATTATAACCACTTCGAATACTGTAAAAAAGTTACAAAAACGTGTAAATTTACAGTTCACAGTCAAAAAATGGAGAATCTCCGGTGTATTTTACCCCCATATGATATTATTTTGCATTCTAATCCGTCAACTAGCTGCGTTTTTTGTGTATGTCTCTCTAATTATGATGAGAACGGCTGTCGATGAAGGCTCGACACTGCGTGGTCCATTTTGTGCCCTAAGTACTTGCAAATCAGCAAATTTTTCTCTGGAAATTGCGAGTCAACCTGAAACAATAATAAAATAAATAAATGTGAGTAAGATAGTTAGAATGCATATTTTCAAAGGAGTAAAGATGTCGTATAACTCGTCCACCTACCTTCGTATGATTTCTCTTGAATAATGAACTGGGCGGTAGACATCACTGGTTGGGGCGATGTTAGTTCAGGACCTTTAATAATAATTTAACAGTAATTTCAGCTAATGTAAGGAACTTTTACTGAGTTTACTAGCCATAAAACGCAGCTGTTATTTCTATGTTCACAGCTTGGTTAAAATGCTACTCATGAGCGGGTTATTTTAGAAGATTAATGATATTGTAGTTTTTCTGTCACTTACAGAAGATGCTGCTATCATCCTTAAAATAAAGCATCAAGAGGAGCTTCTTCAGTCAACGATCGGACTATAAATGACTGTTAATATCACTGCCATGCAATGTGTGCCGATAAATGACACTTGGTTTCTAACAGAAGACCATGTTACCGGCGCTATGCTCTTCAGTCCACGAGCCGTGTGTGGCTGCAGGGTGTATAGATGAGGTGGGACCTCAAGTGGTGCATAATTCCAGCGGCCGTCATCGCCGGATACAGCGAGCAGGTCCCTGGGCCAAGTCCTCTTGGGGGAAGGCTCGTCTTGTGCGCTACAAGCCTAGCCAGTGGATGGTCCTCGTCGAACAGTTGGTCAGAGGGAGAGAGGAAACTATTTAAAGGGCGGTGGGAAGTCTAGGCGGAGACAGTTATCCTCGTCGCTGGCAGGATTTATCGGGGCGAGGACACTCCTGTTTCCTGTCCGACACACAACCCCTCGCGAACCATTATGCAGATGACCTTCCCTCCTAACCCTCCTTCCAGCGAGGGCAAGGAGCCGAAGCATCCGCCTTCTCTTGCCCTTGCCCCCACTACCTCCCCCACCCTCGACACTAATGGCCATTGGCACCTCTTTATATCCCTCGTCGTGGTACCAGGATAACCTCCCCTAACCCTCCTTTTTTTCCCCCGAGCCCTCCACCACCCTCGGCTGGTGAGCACCATGCGGGACTTTGTCATCGGGGCATAACTTGCAGGGGCTGCTCCAGGAGGAGGGGTGGATAATTGAATATGGAGTCGGACCGACTGCGCGCGGAGCAAGAAACCTGGCTCTGAAATTAATGTAAGTCGGTCACCTGTAATCCCCGTGCTGGGGTTGTGTGGCGGAAGATATTCCTTGATGCTTCTCAGCAAATCTCCCCTTAACCACTATTTGCATAGAGTCCTCGCAATTTTCTCGATGACAATTTCGTAGGTAAAACTCATTAACAGATGAATGAATCTGAAGTAAGCAGCAATCTGGATGAAGCTGAGGGAAAATAAAAGAATTCCTTTTCTGTTATTCTTGCGGTAAAATGTAATTTACACAAAAGTTTTGAGCAATTATTTTACTCTGAAGATAAACACATTTGACTCTTATAGAATGCTCACGGAATTAATATGCGTTGTATAACATGAAAGCCATCGTATTTCTGAAGGAAATGTGTTTACAAAAATTTAAGCACATTTTTTAAGTTTAGTTCATTCGACAATGGTTGCAAGTTTCTTATAGCTCGTGAAGAAGATGACATACAATAATTGTAAACCCTGTAAGAAGTTTTAGTATGAATAGATACATTCTTGCAAATTGTTTGGGTAGAATGTCTGACTTGTCAAACAATTGCGTTTCGGCAAATTTGAGTGATGCCAATGTCAGTACGAGGTATGTAACATAACTTCATTCCTCTAACCACTTTTCACATCGTTAGATTTGCAAACAAGCTTTACTGCTTTTATATGTTATATACTAACCTGCACTATATGTTTGTGTCATCATATATACGTTTAAAAATTGATGATAAAACACACTGACCATGCAACATTTGTTTTCAGCTTCCTTACGAAACGTTCTGGTGCATTGACACTATCACTGGTACTTGAAAACTGTACATATGTTTTGAGAATGGGGCCCATCACAACTCACTTTTCTAAAACACTGGTGTTCTCGATATCACCATCGCTAGTTACCACAGCACAGCAGTCGTATAATATTTCGAGAATATCTGTAGCATTACGAAAAAGTAAGTACTGATAACAATTGATAGTATTAAAGTGGTCCTGTTAGCTGCTTTATCGGAACAGGTAGAAATGGAATAACTTGTTTCATAATGGCCTATGCATTTTTCGGTTAGTTTCTTCATCAATTCCGTCTTAAATGCCAACTATAAAATCTATCTGTCTCTTCCTATCTCTCTGTTTCTTTACATATAAACTGCTGGTACGTAGTAGGAATAACGTATTTTCGACATAAAGGTTGTTAGAGAAAGAGCCAATGTCTTAAAAGATGAGAAGACGATTACAAAGCGACAGTTGTCAGTAATAGTGACCTATCCATATATTTTTAATTAATTTTTAAAATTCATGTAATACCATAATTAGAATTTTAGGACCGTAATAGGATTCCGTTACACTATTCTTCCATGCGAAAGGTAAACCATTAAAAGGAAAATTAAAAAACCGTAATTACCTACCCAGGACTGAAAATCTAAATATTAACATTCACAGTATTACGGAATTGCCAATAGACCATCTAAGCGCGTCGATGAGCTATGAGGGATGCATATCTTGTAGGGACTATAAGCTGCAATTTACACAAGAATGCTCGTGTAGTGAGGACGTTTGTCTATTGGTAATGAATGTACGTTGCTTTCAGATACCTGCCGCGGGAAACAAAGACACAGTGCAGCTATGAAATTTCCGATGAACGGACTGCGCACTAAATACAGTTCCACTCGTGTGTAACGCTCCTTGGTGAACAGATACAAAGGCACTTCAAACTTGTAGACCACAAACAATACTACGATACCTAGATAACATGTTAGCTTAAACAATGATCACTCACTCGAAGCTCTAGTACGACCTTCACACAGAGAGCTACATTATGTTAACAAAGACATTTATTACGTCTGTGCAGAGTACAGATGTACCAAACAAAACCATATCATATGCACTGCAAAACACTTTAATTGTAAACGACTGAAATTAATATTACCCTCAAATTCATCTTACATATAACAATTTTTACTAGAAACTTTAGTAATATTTTTATTTACACTTAACAGAAAATGGTACTAATATTAGCATTTAATTACATGCACACGATATTATATACTGCTTATGACCCATAACACCCGCACACTACATAAAAATTCGTTAAGCCATCCACGAAATTCTTGAACTATGAATTCATTGATTATTCAAGCAAACTCTGTAGCAGACGTCTTGATAATTTTGCCAGAAACCATTATATAATTACGTTTATGGCTGTGAAACATCTTGTGAAATTTTTTAAAATCTCTGTGGACTCTTGTAAAGAAAGGCATGTCATTAGTTATATGATTGAAACTATTTAAAGTGTGACTAAACTGAGTTCAGTGCACGGTACACACTCTACATCGCATTGCTGTCGGCAAATATGCGTCGGCTAGGCTATATGTTATTATAAATTATTTCAATATCTAGTATGTTCTACACGCATCTGCAATATCTGTAAATGCACACATATGCATGCATAAGTTTGGTTTTAATCGTACACGCAGGCCTTTTAGAAAACGTACGGAAAAATTGAAAACTGAATATTAGCAAAACGTTTAGAAACACATTCATGTGATAATACGAATGAAAATGCAATTTCGGTGCGGCATTGAGAAATCCTGTATGCTTGAACTGCTATGGGGTCCAAAATTGAGGTAGGCTTGCGTTTTACCGTGACTTTAAAAATTTAACCAAGGGGATTCGGTTTTCTTTACAAAAGCTGGCAATGCCACTGGTGTACTATCACACCTACCAATCACTTTGAACATTTTGTGTGACAATATTGGAGGTTCCTCCATCACACTACTCACCGTGTTTATAAGTTTTGTAAATATCATGTAGTATTTTCCCAGTTATATTTTTCTCAGAACATGTGATCTTCACGCTTAGGAACCAAATACGGTAGATTAAATTAATGCTCAGAATTATTAATAGGCTTGAAATGTAAACGCCGTAGACTGTTTTCATTACTTTACATATGTAAACAGCATATTTATTAAACTCTTATTCATAATCTAACATCTTGAGTAATTTGAAACATTATTGCATTATTCTTATAATACGACTGAAATAAGAAGCATAAGTTACTATTATCTTTTGTGACGGCCTTATAAGCACAACCAATATATTTAAGATAGCAATATAATTAATTTACTTTATTAATACATTTAATTTCAATGATTCCACTAGGCGTACACTAAATGTAATGTTATATTTCTTGATTTTATCTTACTTACTACATATATCTGGTAAGGCAAAGTTCTGAATGAATTTAACAGTCAGTGTAAAACTATAAAACGCCAGAATGAATTTTGTGTATAATAGTAAACTAATGGGAAAAAATCTGTCCAAATATTTTTAGTGTACACCAAAAATAAACACCTGTATAAATTTGTAAGAAATGCCGTACAGTAATAATATAGAATTGAACATTAAACTATGTTCAGTAAGTTGGTAAAGATAGTAGCGACGGTAAAAAAATTATGAAAACCAGTACTTATACTTAATTTAATTGCGAGTAAGACCTATTAAGCTAAAAACGTTGTTATAAATTACACAACTTTATTTGAGAGAAAATTATATAATTGATTTTAAATCTTTACGATAATGCATACTTTTATACTACCTGAAACATCAGTTCTTTATATTAGGCCTATAATAGCTATATTTCCTAAAAAATATAAACTAAATTTACATTTACAAACAGCAGCTGGCTGATGCAAATAATATATTTACAGTCGAGTCTGAAAATTGTCCCATTATTTACTAGTAATTTTGTTACACACGTCACACTTAATACCAATTTTCAAACTATCAGCAACATTATAACACAGAACATAAATGGCGTGGTTTCCCTAGTAATAAATCTCACATTAGCTTATATTTTGTGAGGCAACTTTTAAAATATGTGATTCTATTTGTGGCGGTCCGTAAACTAGAAATACGGTTTCCTGCACAAATTAAAAATTCAACTAAGATTACGTTAAGTGTATTAACAAATGGTAAGGTAAATCTGAATATCAATTATATGGGTTTAATAGTGCCATTTTTAAAATTCAACCGAAATAATGAGTATTAATGTAATTAAAAAAAGATATGTTTCATTACATTGTATGTTTTTATTTATTATATTATTTTCAACTTGTTTTATAATGCAGTGCTTGAGTAAAGTTTCTGCTTTTAAGAGAATCCTACGTGATAAATATACCTAAGAAATATTTTAAAAATTACGTAGATATATACCAAAAAAAATTGGAAATTGGTATCGACATATTGATTCAGTACAAGTAAACGAGGGATTGTTCATACACATTATAAAAAGAGCAATGTAAATATCATATCTGAATTCGTATGTATATAAGAAGTGATGTAAAATTTTTTTATTTCTGCGAAACAGGTTGGTCGTGAGTGTGTAGATTAGGGGCGGATGAAGTGATTACGATACAGCGACTGACAGTAAAATTACGTAAAGCTGTTTACCTGGAGAAAACTAGTTCCATCAATGTAAACATCCGTCACGCTAACCACACGTATAATACTACACACACACGTTCATATATATATATATATATATATATATATATATATATATATATATATATATATATATATACACACACACACACTCACACAGCATGTAAGAAAACTAATAGCCCCAACTCCGGGAGGTGATTCCACATGTTAAATATAGACGACATTAAATGGAACACCTTAAATAAATGAATATTAGAGAGGAATTAGTCCACAAAAATCGAGTGTGAAAATCGTATTTTGTTAAAAGATCAAAAATGGTTTGGGTTTAAATTTTGATTCTACGGGTGGTGTAACGTATTATTGAGATCTTAAACGTGTAATAATTTCAGCCTTGTCACCTACCCCTTCCATGAAAACAATAGGGCTTGCCTCCCTGATATCGCATAAAATTACGTTGACGTTACGTTTTGTGAACATTACATATTGTCTTATCTGGCAATACACCGTAAGGAACAAAAAAGGTCCTCTTGACTCAAAAGCTTCGAACACGCCGTTTGCCAGAAAAATGGACACAGCTGTTATGTACCTTTTATGTAGGCAAAATGTGCTACAGCCGCTAAGAAATGGATTTGTACCATGCTCTAAGGAAAGTGCAGCCCGCAATGCAGTTGTAGAAGCATGTCGCAAAATACAGTTACATAAGCTTGAAAACAAAAACATGCCTATGAGTGACTTGGTTAATTTGACAGCAAATTTGGTTTAGAAAAATTTACAAAATGTTATTATATTTGGTGACATAGATTTACGAACTTCATAAACAGCAGAACATTCCTTAGCACATTCTGAAAGAATATCAGTATGTAATGTTATATTAGGGCTCCAACCTAGGGTGGGAAAAACTCCAAACTGGTTGATGGTATTCTGATTTTTGGCCTGTAGGCTACCATTATCTCTGCATTGTGACAATTCAATAAGACCCTATGAGGGAGCGTTGCCGGTATAAAAAGTTGGGGGAAACTAGAGTTCTCTGAGAAATCCGGCCGACCAGCAACATCGTCCGATTCTATTCCCACTTCCGAAAAACTGAGGCTCTAACCCACCAGGGATCGAACCCAGCGGAAATCGAATCCAGATTGCCGTGATGGGAGGTTATGGTCTTAACCACTAGAACACCGCGGCCCCCATTAATGTTGCTAAATAACAAAAACCAAATGCTGTGAAATGACAACTGTACTACCATAGTGTATTTTGATAGGCTCTGTTATTTGATGGTGGATATTCAGAAATAACTTCCGTACCATACAAATGTTCTGCGCCAAAGATGACTTTACAGTCTACTACACACGGAAAACAAGGTTGAGTGATTATGCACGTACTTAGGGTAATTCGCATTCACTAGGAAGTTACCCTGTAAGCGTAAGACTGGGACGAATGTAGTTTGTTACAATTCCGATAGATGGCAGCATTGTTATGAATTTGCCAAAGAGCAGTGGTGGATGAGCGACGAGAGTAGTGTTTGGCCTTCAACGTTACTGTGTAAAGTAGCCTACCGGTGCATCTGATGGAACGTTACACGTGGGCCGAAAATGCCTACATGCATCATGTGTATGGCAGAGCGAATGGATGTGGTAGACTTGCGCAGCGTCTATACAGAAATGCGTTTTACAAACTCGATTTTCAAGGGAATTTTCCTCCCGTAATATGCACTTTTCGTAACTGCATAAAAGGCTAACTGGCTTAGATATTAATTTATATCGTTCTTAAAAAAATTGTGTTTTATAGATAGTAAGAAAGCCAGCCTATTTATATTCTGTATTAAATAAAAACATATTATTATTCATTATATAGTCCGCAAACGAAAACGCCTCAGGCTATGCAGTGATTGATTAATTTTAGATAAGAACGAAATGACTGACGGTAATTAGCATGGAAAAAAACAGTGCGTTGGCAACGTAAAATATTGCGAAATAAGGAACATAATAATGTAACTAGGACAAATATACTGTAGTACAAGTCCGATACTACTTATAATACGCAATTTACGAAAACTGTATCAAAACCTCTTTGTTTGAGGCAGTGAATGAATGCAGTTCTAAGGAAAGTGCTGTCATACAAAAAAAATTTTTTTCGTACGACAGAGTGACTGTTGATCAAGTTAATGTTGTTTTTACATAAATTATGCCACTCTAATAGCAGGGATGTTTATCACGAAGCTTCACGATGCTTACAAATAAATTAATAAAAATTATCGCTGACTTTTATCTGTGTACAATGAGCCATCAAATCTAGTTACTCCAGAACTAGGAGGTTCTAAATACATCCTGCACTGAAAAAAATATGTTGTGGTAGCTTCAAAACATTTCGTGAGTATTCACCATGCAAAATTTATTTTGTAGTCACCACAAAAATGCTTAGTTGTTACCACTAAAATATTGCGGGCACCAGAAAATTATTTATTGGTCACTACAATATAATTTTGCAGGAAAGACTACCTACAAAATTTTTCTTTCAGTGTGAAAGCAGTCACCTTCATAGAATATAAGCTTTGTGACATCACAAATCTGAATTATTCGATACCGCTGGTTAGAAATTAAGAGTTGGTTACAAAAGAAAAATTAAAAAAAATATATATATATATGTCCTACATTCTCCTTTTAAATATACACGTAATACTTTTAATGCTTGTGTAACAATACTTTCATTGATATTAATTTTTTGTCACATTTTCAAATATGTTCCTACACAATTAAGCCAATTGTATTTTTTCGGCTGCACCCAAGTTATTTGTCTCCAGTTCGTTCACAACAGTCTGAATAACTGAAAAAATATTATTGGCCATCGCCAATATTTAAAAAAATACACGTGGTGGAAAAATTATAATATGCTGTTGTTAACTGACTAAATAATATGTGTTATTTCGAAAACACTTAAGAAGTCGGAAATGTTAGCGTAAACAAATGATAGACAAACCTAAAAGTAAAACAACAAGGTGTGTGAAAATTGCGGGTACTGAAACTAAACGAGAACAACTACTAACTACAATTCAAACAAAACAGCGGCTTGAATTTGAAAACATTTAACTATATATAATTAATGCTTAGTTTTACTGTTTACAGTCAGATGACTTTTTGAGTTGAGATATCGGTTATGTTATATTTTCAAATTTATAGTTAACGATGCAAGTACTTTCAGAATAAAAATCGACATGAGGGAATAGTTCTCATAAAATATTGCAAGTCAGGCTTAACTGACAATATAGTGTATTTAAGGGTGATTTACATTAAATTAAAAATATTAGCTATTTCAATAAATAAATATGTGTTATGGGTTGTTACATACTGCATGAGACTCAATCAGCCGGACATTTAACGTCCCGTTGTAGTATACTGCTATATTTTCCTTGTAATTACTTGTGTTTTATATGCTCTTGCACTTGTATTTCAGCTCAGTAACACCTTCTATGGTCTGCCAGTTGAAGTATGGATTGCTAAGCGAATTAGTTTTAATAGTTTGTTCATTATTCTCGGAACTTTATTTTCTTCCTTTTGTATAGTACCTTTCAGTGTCTAATTGTCTCTAGCTTTTATCCTTTATTATTTACTACGTAAACATGTTTACTGACAGACCGCAATACACGTTTACTATGATTTTACTGTAAGCTTAAAAACATTTTCTGCGTAATGTATGAGTGAGGAAGAGATTTTGGTCCGCTATTAACATCGAGGACTTCAGAGCTGGTGAGGGGTGACATGGGGTGAGTATGGAGCTGCGCCGGAATGAAAGGGCGGCGGAAACGGGAGATGCCTGAGAAAACCCGCCGACCAATGACACGATTCCGACCTACGAAAATCCGGGGTTTGACCCCGCTGGTAATCGAACTCGGATCGCCTTGATGGGAGGTGAATGGTCTGACGATTTTTCCATCGCGGCTCTGTCAGGTATTTTATGAGTTCAGAGGCGTGAGGTGATTTTGTGGCAACTGATCGTAAAAAAAAAATATTTTGTAATTGGTTATTTATTTAATCATTGAGATCATCACATCTCATTTTTCAAAACCCATTGATATAGAAGGTACAAAGTCAACATAGTCTTTGAGGAATATATTTGGTTTTGCAGACAGAACTCTCGTTCAGCAGCAAGGCATACATTTTTGTGCGTATTTGAATTACATGTGGCAATCCATCGCGCATTTAGATTCAGTCACACTTGGTGAGGACAGCGGCCAGAGCACTTGTCGCTCTCCAAAGCGATTCGAGTTCTATTTTCGATGGGGTCGGTCCCCGGATTTTCACGTGGGTAATCGTGTTGGACGATACCGCTGGTCGGCGGGTTTTCACGGGGATCTCTCGTTTCATCCTCCCTTTCATTCCGGCGCTGCTTCATACTCACATCATGCCGCACCTCACCAGCCTTAAAGACCTAGATGTTAAGTGCTGACCAAATCTCTTTACTTCACTTCACATGGTGAAGGGTCACAGTAGTATGTCCGTCTACAAGGAAATTTAAAACCATATTATTATAGATATCGCCTAAGTCGAGCGCACCGAAAGAAATATTTTGTGGGAAGTCTCCCCTGCCAAACTATTTTGTTTGGAATACGAACTTATTTTATGTTGACCATAATATTTTAGTGGTGAGAGCAAAGCGTTTTTGAGGTAACAACAAATATGTTTTGTAAAGTGAACAGCCACAAAATATTTTGTAGCAGCCACAAAATATTTTGTAGCTGCCACAAAATATTTCATCCTTGTGTCTGGTAGGTTACGACCTTACAATCTTACAGGATAATGTGAGTAAAACTTAATTTCGGTCTATGGGCCGTTCAGGATAAATTGAGCACTAAAAAACACAAGTTTTTACTACTGCAATTAAAAATTAACAACAGTTGCCTTACTGCCTGTATGATCACCAGCGTATTACCAAACGTAACTTTTATTTACTATCTAATTAAGATACCTACTTGCTGCACTATTTTACTAAGTAAGCGCCAACACAAAGTAATGTGACCGAGTAGTAAAAATTTACGATCGTCTGCAGTGCTTCAGCCAGCGATCGGCACTGCAGATGATGTAGTTAAAAATTCACCGGAGTTCACTTCGCTCTAAAAATCGTACGGTGAGGCATTTCTTCCACGTGCAAAAAGCACGTTCTATTTCAGTTCCGTTTAAATTAAAAGTATCAAAAACGGTGGTTTATGAATACAATAATTTACCAAGTGATGTGAAGTTATTGGCATTCTGTGAATCGTTACTATTTTGCGATTGACTGCCTTTGTACTGCGAATTACATCCAGCTACGAAATAGTAATTTCCTATTCTGTTTCGCACTTAGAAACTACTCCATTTACTATTGTAGTAGGTGCGGCGGCATTGTGCTTGGCAATAGAACTTAACATAACATGAAAACTTATATGACATGTGTTATATGACGTGTGTTTCTTAGAGATTATTGTGGTTTCAAATTTGAATATAATGTGCACACACGTGGAATGTAACGGGAATAGTGCGTGTCGTATAAATTAAAGTTGATGCACAGGAACCCCTATTCTATAGAGATTAACTCGCAGGCATTTATAATAACTAATTCTGGTATTTATTATGACAGTTATTCAAACCCCTGGTATTGTTAGAATTTGTATTGTAGATATGTATTGGGAGAAGTGTAACATAGATTAAAACATCGTACAACAGTACGTAAATGGAAGTACGTAGCAATGTTTATGTTAATATACAGTGGAAAATAGAAATCAAGCAATGGTTTTTCCTTACTAACTTTATCGCGTATTACCTTTACAAAATAAACTGTTTGTTCCACACCTACGTGTTAATCTTCAATGACGCTAACGATTGTCAATGTATGCATTATAAACGTGTTAATATTAAACGTATTTATCTCACACAAATATGTACATGCGCTATTTTTGAATTTGCATAATTTCTTTGGTAATTTTTAAGGACGTTAAAATAATTGCAATGAAAAACCACGCCTGAATACGTAACATAATCTTGATGTCAGATGGAAGAAAGTTTTTAAACTATAGTTTGGTATTCTTTGTAGAGAATGATAAACAGTTCCCTTTCTTTCGAAATTATATGCAGGTTAATAAATATAAAAAGTGTGATTAAGATTAACGTAATTACACAAAATTTAAAGTTTAAAATTAAAAAAAAAATATTTTACTACATACGTCCTCAGTGGTAATCCTTAAAAAAATAATAAAAATGTGTTAGTCTTATAAGTAGGAAATATTTAACCAGTTATATTCACCAAATTTACTTAACTTTTAATATTATGCAATTTACTTGAACACATTTTTTATAATTATTCCCGAAACTGATATATTATTTGTTCGAAGTCATAGTAACGGATTATCTTTTTAGTAATGTTCTTGGAAATTTTTCCCGTTATCGACAGCATATCAGAGTGGACTGCCTGCTTATGTCCTGCGCATGCAACACTGTCCAAGCGCAAGTCATTTAACACCTCGGAAATAAAGGCAATATAACTTTGCCGGGTACTTACATTTAACTGGCTCGACACAGGGGCAGTAACCACCATGTGATGCTCGTACAATGGCAACCACTATCCTTGATAGTCGTTCATTGGTCAGGCGGGTTTGGGAGGACCATGGTGGCCACATTCGCTACAACGACTTGATAAAACCCTGGCGGTCTCATACGTCTGCCTGCGCTATCGTCACGTGTGCCAAGCTCGTTGGTGGTTGTGGAAGGACAAGGATAAAGGTGTGTGTGTGAGGAAGGATCAGATTTTAACTTGGTCAAAACCGCCCGCCCGGGCTCTCGGCCTTGTTCAAATGTTATGCCTTTGTTACGCGCGGCAGCGGCATGTTCGGGGGAGCAATCCATTTCGGCCGCGCGGGATTGGGTTGGAAGAGGAAGCTGAGGGTTGGAAACAGGGGAGAAGGGGTTGCAAGTTGTAAAGACCCCCAGCCGAGACCATCTCCCTCTCCATTAGACGTGCACGGCTATACGCGGGAACATTACGCGGAATGCCTCAGGCTTAATGGCGATCATTTATTTACGGAGCCCACGTGCCGACCGAGTTCTGTCCTCACGCGATTTTGCAACCGCAAACTTCTCCGGCTGCGAGAAGAAAGAGGTCTTAATGCCCCAGCTTGAAGGACGTGTCTTGCACGCATAGTGTCGTGAATGATTCGGAAATGTATCTGAGTAAGTTGAAATATTTTGGCCTCTGGTCAACAGAATGATTATACTCGAAAGAGTTTAATAAAAATGACTGTGTGATAGAGACCGGAGAAATTCGATGGTTCACTGAACTGTGAACTGGCCTTCAAGAATATTTGTGTACTCCAGCAGACAGCAGCTGCTTATTGGCTGTTCTCTGACAAAGTGATTGGCACATGCATTTAGTTGATTCGATTTTATTGGTTCAGTGGCCTTTAAGGGCGCCACCTACCCGCGCGTAAGAGGCTCAAAAGCGACGGTGCAGTAAGGTCGACCTTGAAACGCACATCACGCGCATCAAATGCTGCGTCGCCTCAACGAGCCAAGCGCTGAACTAACGTGCAAGCTTCCCGCCGAACAGTTTTTACTATGGGACGTGAAGTGGTGACCATATATTTTTATTGGTGGAAAGTCTGCAACTAAGTGATGTGCAGGTCGCAATTTGATTTTCACATACATCCGATTACTACATTTTGAAGTAAGGCAGTCTGAAAATGCCGTTTTCAGCCATTCTGGATGGCTTAGAAACAATATTTTTAATGAGCGTTGCGTCTTAACAATGAGGTTCCGGCCTTGTCTGAAGTTTGGTTTCTTTTCGTACGTTGGCGTGATGGGCACGCGTAGAATATTTTCGTAGAAAAAACCTGTTTACGAAAACACTGCAACGCATTTGAAGCGTGGGTTAAGCGGCCACCTTAAGATGTGTAGATATGTCAACAGCCAATCGTAAAAGTGACATAAGTCTGCAGTTGTTTGAGTCCTAGATTGTGAAAAGAAAACGTGAGTATTTCTAGTCTCTACTGTGTGATGTCACTCTCATCAGAAACTGTTTGAGTTGCTGTGTACGTATATCACTCCTGCACTTATGTGTGTGTAACCAATATCAATGGGGCCGCGGTGGCCGAATCGTCAGACTCCCCAGATTTTCACACGTGGGAATCGTACCTGACGATACCCTAAGTCAGCGAATTTTCTAGGGAATCTCCCGTTTCCCCCGCCTTTTAATTCCGTGGTTGCTCCATACTCACCTCATATCACCTCGCACCAGTGCTAAGGACCTAGATGTTAAGAGGAGTTTTCGCCGGTGTCAAATTTCCACATTTTACGCGTGGGACACAGCGTAGCGATAAGAGCCAGTGTCCCACGCTTGACGAGAAGCATATCGCCCCTATTCGCAGCGCATCAAACTGGCGTGCAAGGTTTTCGTTGTGGTTTTTTTTTCCTACAGGACTTTAAGCGGTGACCACTACATTTTATTTTTAAATAGTAAGAAGTAAAGACCAAGGCATGCCTCTTGTTTTGCACTTTACGAATTCAGGCACTATTTCCGGAGTTACAACAGTCTAAAAAAAACTCTTTTAGCCATTTTGAGAGGCTCGAAAATCATGTTTATAACAAGCGCGCTGAATTTTTGAAAACATATTAGCATAGTTTTAAGTGTGTGTTCTTTTCGTAGATGAACATAATATGAATAAGTTAAGTGGTTTCGCGTGAAAAATAATACGTGTGACACGCGGCAACACCGTCCATGCACCAGCTGAGGACGTCTCTTAAGCGCTGACCAATATCGTTCACTCACTCACTCAGGAAATTCCTTAACAGACACAATTCCAAGAAACCGCCAACAAACCTTAGAAGTTATATCCGGTAGTACGAACCCAATAAAACGAGATAATAAGGTGCTTTTCTTAATACTTGGCAATATATCACAGTAGCCATTGCCTTAATGAAGAACATGCTTCGAAACAACAACTACAGTGCGAAACACCATCCATCATGCATACATTTTTGCGTATTCCCTCTTTATTAAAACTCTGGACATTTTTGCGTGTGTTGTGCGCGGGCGTAAGCAATGTTCTTAGTGAGACATATGTGGAGATTGGTAGAGCTGTAGAATGAATTGGCGGGGAAAGTTGGGTAATTCCGAGAAAAAAACGCTTTGGTCAATGGAAACGCCTGCTACGTTTCTCACATTAAAGGATCGGAAGTGTCTCTATTGGGAACGAACCCTGAAGGCTGTGATGAAGTGCAAGGTGTGAGATTGAACGTCACTCAATATTTGCTCTGACACACACCACTCTGTGTCTGCGTATCTAGGTAACACTACATTGTAACTAGGTGAATTATCTACGAAGTTTGTTTTATAGTCTTTTATTAAAGATTTTACTTTACTAGCTTAACGAAGCTTTGTAATTGGGGGACTAAAATTCATATTAGTGTAAGCCACAAATTATTAGTAGTGTTATTTTTATTCATAGTGTACACATTTTTCAAAATATTATTCTGTAACAAATATTTTACTCTTAACAAAATTTCCGAATTCCACTTGAGTATTGCAAGAATGTGCTGCTTTTTGCATGAGTGTACAAATAATGGTTTACGAGATAATTAATTAAATTGTCTTGCGACGCTATAAATCCAAGCCCCTCAAATTTTGCAGACCTTCGAGTTGTTTTCCTATAGGTTCTGGGTTGTTTCAGCGCCACTGTCGCATTTCTTCTCGAAGTCTCGGGGATCTCTCGTTTCGCCCGCCCTTTCATTCCGGCGCAGCTCCATACTTACCTCATGGCACCCTTCACCAGCGCTGAAGACCTGGATGTTAAGCGCTGATCAAATTCTCTCACTCATTCTCGAAGTCTCAGTAGACGTTGCAGCCTATAAGTACTCTGGGTGAAGTCGCAGCAGCAAAATTGTAACATATACTGCTGCTACGACTTGGAGATTGCAATATCTTCCGAAACGCCGGGAAGATATACGACAACGACGCGGCATCAAGCTACAAGCCTAGAACCTAATGAACAAGATGTGATCTGAGCAGATCGTCAGTGGAAAACATCACGTAACAATTGACTAGAATAAATTATTTGCTGAAGGGGAGGCTACTGAAAAGCAGAGTATCAAACCAGGAGAGCAGGGTGTCACATTTCTATCTAGGAGCCCTGCAAGATTATATTATTTGAAGTACTACGATTGAGACATGACGGAATCCGAAGTGAGGAAGTAACGGAAGCACTCAGAGAAAATTCACCGGATAAATGTAACGAATTAATACACGTTCCTACTTACGGGGTACCAACCTCGCTGGTAATCGAAACCAGATCGCTTTGGTGAGAAGCATGCTCTCTAGTCATAGTGACAACTCTGACCCAACCTAATAAATATCGTTCGTTTAGGTCGATATTTTACGACAGGAATTCTGCAGATGTGTAGAAATAACGCCGTACTCCAGCTAACATCTGTTAAAGAGACCCGTTACAATGGGGATTATTAGAACCTGACGATGGTCAGATACCGTTTATTTTATTTTAAATATGTGGTAACATTTAAAACTTACCTAAAACACTTGATCTTTTGTATACACTTACACACACCCTACACAGACGTTAAAATAAAACAAGTCTAAAAAAATTTCTGAAACTAAATCTGTCTGATTTTACTTTAAATAGTGTCAATTATAAAGTGTCGGTATTATTCAGTATGCTTTAATAATAATTTTTTGTTTTATAGATTTCTAACATTGATTTAATTAAAGTAATATATTTCATTACAATTATAATAATGTGATATGTAGCTATTTTTTGGTAAACCTTAATGAGAAACGAAAAAATAAAATTATTTTTTACTACAATGCTTATTTAAATGTGCCTTGGGTATTCTTTTGTTACCTATTACAAGTACAACATTTTATTTTTACTAAAAGAACGTACGGCACAAACCGATCAACCAGTTTCCTACAAACGTTATGCAGTCAACCTGAAAAGCTTTGGTACGTTATCATCCCAGAAACTTATCAATGGTTCAGAGTCAGGAGGTTTACATATCTTTTAACAAACGATAAGATTGATATTTGATAAATTTATTCTAATCACGCCGGAATATCTGCGCGATAGTATCCTGCGGTTTGCATGAATGATGTGTTATAATGTCGGGTTGGACACAAATTCCGCAACGTAGGCTATAATCTCACATTTTACTCAAAAGTATGTTATAACAATCGCTACAATAGATTTATGTAAACGTCACGTACCTATACACATAAATTAGTTTCGTTTCGTTCTGGGAAGCAAGCTATTTTATTCTCTCTAGAGGTAAATGAAAGAAAAATTCGCTTTTGTCAGACCGTTGGATATTTTCCGTCAACAGACAGGTGCAATTAAAAAATTAATAAAACAAAATAAATTTGAGATTTTGTAGTGTAATATTATTTAGACTGCCACACTCGTACTAAGTGCGTTTTTTTATCGGATTAAATGTTATGTTGTTCCTTGTTTGTAAAATGTGTGCGTGTGTAGTTTACGTTTCAGAAAGTTCTGCGTTTCACGGATGGATCACTCAAGGAGTTTTACCTGTGTCAAATGTTTAAAATCCACCCCATTCGAACGGTTTTACCACTTTGCGGGAATATCACCACTTTATGTACGAATAGAAACAGCAGTGATAAAGGAAAGAGAGAAAGTGGAGCACCGAAGAACTCATCCATTACACGGGCACCAACAATACTTATAAAGACTAAAGTCTAGGAAGAGTTTCCTAAGAATATCAAAAGGAACTCACAGACACTGATAAAAACATAGCGTTGGCTTAATTTTAGAACCTCGTAAGTCCAGATTTTCCAAATTTTACACTCCGGGTGCATTTGGTGCTAATTTTCATGGTGCATCTAGTGATAAAATCTGCTAAATATACTGTGTACTAGCTTTATGCTATGCTCAAATTAAAAAAAATTCGTATCTATGGTGTAGCATGACCATGAAGATTTTTTTGTTATTCTCCTGTAAAATTTGCTGAAATGGACTTACGAGGTTTTAGAAGTAAGCCAGCTATAGGTTACAAATAGCTACCTTGGAGACATAAAACTAAATATATAAAAATAATATTTTCCATGAGAGCAGTATGAAGAGTGTGATTCACTAATGAATCCAGTTGTTTAATATACAAAATGGGTTTTTACACAACTCCTGAAAAACTTGATTTTGTGACATAGTGTCTTATGCGTCCAAGGTACAGAAATGTGGATGCAGAAAGCTCTAACTTCCTAGTGAATGAAAAATAACGTGTTTTGAACTATACCACCGGGACATGACGAGGGATGGCTGGCATGGAAGCCTCTGAATGGGCTGAGACCAGGAGTGAGTGATTGAAGAGGTTTTGGTCAGCGCTTAACGACGAGATCTTTAGCGCTGGTGAAGGGAGACGTGATGTATGGAGCAGTGCCCGAATGAAAGGACGGGGGAAACGGGAGATCCCCGAAGAAAACCCGCCGGCCAACGGCATCGTCTGGCATGAGAGAGAGCAGGAGTAGAAAGGTCCAGAATCAACCAGGTAAGATAGGTCTACGTTAAAGAAGAGAATGCAGAGTGTGACTGTGTAGTAATTCAGACTAAATGCTCCAGTGTTGTCTGTGGCCAGCCTCCAGTACAGATTATAAGCTGCGTCAGGCCTATGAAAACGCAATGAAAGCGGGCAAGTTTTCGTATAGAGTTGTAGAGTAAACCTACCATACTTCGTGGTACTAAGGCTTCTATCATCAGTAACAGAAATATGTTAACTATTAATTGTGATCTTTGTTGGACAATTTTTTCGTTCTTTCAGTTTTTTTAGCCATAACATTATTTATTAAATTTGTGCTATCAAAATTTTCTCTTCGACATAGTGTATACTTTTTGTAAACTGCTTGACATAAATATTAATATAATCTTTCATTAGTTTGTTCTGCAGAGACATTGCAAGATAATTCTTGAAAGTTAACCTATAATTCTCTTGAAATGATTCTGCATGACAAGTTAATGAAAGATTCCATTAATGTGTATGTCATGCAGTTTACAAATAATATATCCTATGCTTCGTCGAAGAGAAAACATTGATAATATAATAAAAAAAAAAATGTTATGGTACAAAACTGAAAATACAATAAAATTCACACTTATTATGGAAATTTCACACGCTTACTCTCTGTTGCTAATCTCGTGTACTCGGTGTGCAGATCCTTATAAATTTTGTGAAACCCGCAAATTGGTTTATCTCGATATGTGGTCAGTTTATCCTAGGCCTATAATGTTTGTAACTGTGTAAATACGTTTGTTATTATTCGAGTTTAACATTACTCATGTGAATATCTATCTGAAAGAACAAATATTATTTTCTAATTGACTGTAACGTCAGCCTCGATATGTCAAAGATAACTAGCACGGGAAAGGAAAATTCAGGGCTGCGGAACACACAGACAAAAAATATTTTCGTCTCGACGATGTGGCGCTTACTTAGTAGTGATATTCACAACCCGCTAAAGCTGCCCTCCCCCCAAACTCGCACAGATAGGTCCCTGTTCGGTGGAAGATACGCCGAGCCGTGTTTGTTTTGAGGCGACGCGGCCGATAAATTAGGAGCGTTATCTTCAAACGATAGGCCGGCGCGCGCGGTGCATATTATCCGCGCGGATGAACTCAGCTTTGTAGCTGTCGGCGGGCGCAGACACATATGGACGTCAAATGGATTCCCAGACCCTCGCGTGGGCGGGTCCGATAGTCGAAGTTGGCAGTCGCACTGTGAGCTAGTAGAACCATCACACCACTCTTTCACCCCCTCCTCCTATTTTTTTTTGTCACTGCAAAAAAAAAACTGAATCTGCTGTTGCTTCTGGTTCGCGGTCCATGTTAGTCTTTTTCGCTCGCTCGGGAAGGGTAGGGTGTTTTCGGTAGTGACGCTAGAGCTGGTGGTGTTTGCCGTGGCAAGGGGGAGGGAAATGGGAAATATGTGGTTGTAGGATGTGGGACGGGTGCGTGAAAAATTGCTTTTATCGCTGTTTGCATTAGTGGCGGTTCCGTTTTGTGACATCACTAGCGTCGGGAAGGAATGGGACGGTGAAAAAAAAAGTATAGATAATAGTAAACAGAAGCATGGGAAACGATATCCAACGTTGTCGTTTTCTTTGCCCCTTTTGTCGTCAGACTTATCCGACGTCTGAGAAAGAATATATATTTTTTTTCGTACGATTCTGCTGTCGACACTGGCTAATTGTTGGGCTGTAGTTAACGAACCTAACGCGGCATC
This sequence comes from Medauroidea extradentata, assembly GCA_003012365.1. Taxonomy (NCBI): domain Eukaryota; kingdom Metazoa; phylum Arthropoda; class Insecta; order Phasmatodea; family Phasmatidae; genus Medauroidea; species Medauroidea extradentata. The sequence continues at coordinate 50,559 of PNEQ01047645.1, forward strand.
TGTATGTTTGATCATCGCATTAACACTGTTGTAAACTTTGGTCCACATGCGGTACGAACACATTAACACATTTTTTCTCTTCTTTGTGACGCAACACTCACGATTATTTGTAGTGTACATGACATAGGTATACCCTTTTCAAGACATATATATATTAACTATAAAAAAAATTCTGTTTTTATGCACTTATTATATACACATTTTTAAATACATAACATAGGTAATGCTGTGTTTAAACCTTAGCTATACGTCGCTTAGTAGGCAAATCATTTCTCGTACTTCTTGTAGCCAAACTTAAGCATGCTTCGCGGAGAGAATTTATTCGTTTACATTTATACGTAACGCTGTGAAAGTTGTAGATATAATCTATGATAACGTAACTGTCGAATAAAATGTATTGCTTTCTATTGCTTTCGTATGTCTAATAAATTATGAAGACATAAATAAATAACACTGTTTTGTGACTAAGCTCGGATGATAACTAAATTCACACAAAAAAGTCCCTAGGCCTACTTGGATTTTTTATCCAAATTATTGAACTATATTATAGTGCTTTATGTTTCCAAAATTTTAGTATGCGAAAACACGTTTGCTTTCTTATGATTAGTTTTAAGCTGCGCCATTCGACTTTAGACGAATATACAAAAAAAAATTGCTAAACTACAACATTCGAATTTAGTCGAACACCACATTAAATTACTCTGTAAACACCAGGTACGTAGTTTTCTCGCTTGAAATTAACCCAAAAATTAACTATTAAAAAAAACTATTTTAAGGGAAAATGTTTACACTATATTGGCATAGTTAAGCGAAAGAGTTAAACATAGGCGCAGTTCCCCAATTTTTTCCTTTCAAGGACTCTGACCGTAGATTGCGTGTTCGGAAGCTGGTATTGAGGAAGCGACAAGGTATCCACAGCACGGGCATCACACCTCATCCTAACCTCAAGTCACAGGTCGGTAAACTGGCGTGTAATCCTCTCTCCCTTAGTTCGCCTCTATGAGTCATTCAGTTGGTGGTGTATTATTATATGTTGTATTATTGAAGATACATGTGCACTGTACACTCCTATGTCTATGTAATTACTGTAAATAATCGTGTCTGACTACTTGGCTCAGGGGTGCCAACCACCCCGTAGCTCAGTTGGTTGAGCGGCCGACTTTGGTGCGTGAGGTTCTGAGTTCGATTCACAGGTCTGGCTGGGTGTGAATTTGTGTTTGTCCAAATGTTCTCAAAAATTGTCTTTATTAAATTGTATCACAGAAGTTTCTCGGGGTTACTCATACAAGTCACGGTATAGGGGGAATACTTATAAAATAAAGTAGCCCAAGGGTCCTGGATTCTATTCCCAGCTGTTGAGGTTAATATCTACTGTCACCTCACTGGGTTCAGTGCTGGTTGTTCTGTTGTCCCTTCATCTCCATCTTCTAGAAGGTAATGGCTAGAGCCAGGATTTTGCGGCTGTAGTAGTGGCGAATCACCGTAGTATTATCTTCGCCTAGTCGCTTCTCGGGCGTTTTCCCTGAGCTTCTCACCAGCCTCCGAGCTGAGTACTTGAGGAAGAAGAAGATAAATAACAGTAAAAGTCACAGTACGAAAATTATCTATAAGTATTTCTTAAGAGTGCGTGGTAGATAAATAATTTCTGAAGACATCAATTGATTTCTACGTTTTCTTCGAAGCCGATATAGATAAAATACTCAATGACAATCCTAGATAATGGTATTTGCCAACTTTATGAGTAAATATTTATCCAGAATTACTAATTCGCTACGCGTGATCTCTTGCGCCGCAGTTAAAAGCACGAGATTCCGGCGTCATAGATTGTGCCTCAGAAGTTCGTAACACTGGAAACAATTTTGTTTAAAGCGTTGGTTAAAACTATTGCCTAGGATTGCTATTGTTTGATTTACGCAAATTGGCGTAAAAAAAACTATAGTGATAGATTAATGCTTTTAGCGTTGAATTATGTACCACTCCCTCTTTAAGGACCTCGTAGTTGGTACAAACATGTGTAAAGTTCACCGAATGATGTTCATAAGGAGGAAAGAGTTATTCCTGTTGATGATTTTCTGAATATTCGTACATCGGCCGAAGCATTGTAAGCCGTTCGGCAGCCTGGGAAGGCGACCACCTTAAATAGGCCCGAAGTAATTGTTGGCGTGGTTGGGCCTGGCGACCAGAGCTCCCTCGGCGGCCGAGTCGTTTGTGCCGCCTGATGAGCAGAATGGAGTGGGGGAGGGGACAATTACGCCCACCATCAATCGCGCCAAGCCCGGGGCGCCGACGTCCCAGCGCGGGCGGCTTGACAGATTGTCACGGGGCAGAGACGTCGCAGCGGCAAGGGTGCTTGCCGTCTAGGCAGGGTAGGGGTGGGGACAGTAAGGGGTGGGACGGACAGGTGGCGCGTCGCGACGCCGTTCTCATATATCTTCCGCCAGTTAGAGGAGGGGGATGTTGCGACGCCAGGGGTGAGTTACGACGCCCCTTGTCGTGCGGGACGCCTCACTTCAGGGGCGGAGTTACATCTCCTCCCGCAACAAGGGTCGTTAAAAAAGGGAAATTTCATGTTTACCGTACTATTTCCGTTGTTACTGAAATTGACCTAAAAGGAAACACAAAACCCTTCCCACAACTGGTATAAATAATGCAAACAAAACTTTGCCTTCCATACCTACACTTATCTTGAGGACGAGTTGAAAATTGTGCACGTTCGAAACCATTTTTACCGAGCGGAACCCTTTATAATCTGGAGGATCCAGGTTGTTTTATCGCCAGCTTCGGCCATCCTGATATTTCAGTTTTCAATTGGTTCCCCGAAATCGCTCTAGCCAAATGTTGAGATAGTTCCTCAATAAAGGCCGTGGCCGATTCTTCTCCCAGTTCCTGTCTTTGTATCAAGTTGTGTGTTATCGTCTCTAATGACCTTGCAGTCGACGAGACATAAAGCCCACGTACTTAATACAACCAAAACTAAAAACATTTTATACAAGTTACACTGCTAATTATCGTGTGATAAACTAATTTATTTGTTTAAGGTTTTAACAGTGAATAGAAATAAATAGATGATCTGAAAACGAGTTACAAAATGATTAATAAAGAAACAAAAATTTAGTCGTTCACAATGTTTAACATAGCCGCTAAAAGTCTGAATGAATAAACCAAAATAGCTTAAATTATTCTTAAAAAATTAACGTTGTTGATTAAATTCTAGTATGATTGAGCTGGGTAAATAACACCACACTAATGACACAAAGAGTATTGTGTAATATGAATTTTCTGCAAATAGTTCTGAAAATGTCTAATTCAAATAAAAAATGTGTTACATAATATAGGTTGTATTGTTAATAATTTCAATTATTGCTTATAGCTGATTCATCGAATGGATTTCTATTAAAATTTGCAATACGTGTAAAGTAGTTTATTTTGTTTGTAATATTCTGCGTTTTCTGAATTTGTATATTTATTTTTATAATTTTGACTAATACTAAGTGTGGTTACTTTACACTCCCACATTATTTTGTTCCATGTGTAAATACTAAGATACCCTTCACTCTAAAATATTGTTTAACACTAAAGCTGTAAATCGTCATGTCTCTCACGAATGAGATTCTACACACCTTTACTTATAACAAAAATGTGCGGAGTAAAGTAACCTAGAAATGGAACAAATTAACACCACTTTACGGCACGCTATAAAGTTTGGCGAGAGGTGAAATACAATAAATTAACATTTCGTAGTCTGAATAATGTAATTAATTATTCGTTTGTGATATTTCCCAAAAAAAGTACTAAGTATAAGGGTTTTAAAAAACACTATCTGAATTTTTTAAGGGAAATGTACAATGTAAGCTGTAATATCGTGCGAAGAATTCATATGTTCAGTCGTTTAAAATTATTGTACACGTAACAACAATTTATTTTATTTTATTTTATTTATTTATTTATTTTTTATTTTTTTTTTTTTTTTTGCCTTTGATGTTCTGGATTTTAATCCTAACGTATGATCAGGATGTTGTGACACAAGTATTGCTTTAGTTTATAGCTTAGAAACATGCAAGAAAATAATAATTATAGGCGTCTAATATTAATTGTCTGCAGCATTATAATGGCGATGACGAACATTTCATACGTTCACTAGTTGCCCTTACAGCCACTTTCCACCCACGTAACACAAATCGAACGCAGTTTGGATCGACACGTCTCTTCTGTTGTTTCATCAAGCCTGGCCTGTATACAGCTTTGCAGCACTCAGTTGTATTGATCGCTGCATATGTGTCAGGCGTTGGATGATTTATTATGTGACAAGAGACAGGTCTGCTGGTGTAGCGTCAACAATGTACGTTTACATGCTTAATCGTCATTGCTACCACTGCTGCAAAGAATAACTATTGGTAGTTACCAAACACACTTTTTAAAGTTTCAGTGCTTGATTAAATCGTATTTAAGTATATACAATGAAGAACATAAATCAAGTTTAAAATACAGATCGTTTGAAAACCGAATTAATGACGATTTCTTAAAATAGCGAAACCATTAATATATGTATTAATTTCGTAAGTGAAGTAATTAAACAGCCAAAAATAATCCGGTTTCATTCGTTATCATTACATACTACGTGTAACGATATAAATATCAGAAAAAGTACTGTTATAAATAATATATTAAGTAAATTTAAAACTAAGGAAACAAAGGATACCTTACGTGTAAAATACTAAACGAAAGACATTTCTTAAAATGTGCAATGTTCCCATGTTGAGGGGGGTGTTTGTTTAAAATAACCACTCACTGTCTTCGCAGTATAGCCTATTGACAAGTGAGGCTTAAAATTTGACCTGCAACGTACAGTAGGTGCACGGGTGTATGTAGCAGAAATTCAGTACACTAAATGAGCTTTAATTAAAAGACAGTTCCTCATCTCATGAAATGGAAGTATGCAGTATGTGTGTGTGGGTTGATATATGCAAACACAACATTACTGACGTTAATTTTTTTTTTAAATGTTTGTCCCATTTTCTGATTTAAAATCTCTAATAGAAATATATTCTTAGTTGCTTTGCATTGAAGTCGCTGACAAATTGCGTTTCATAAAGCAGCAGTTTTAATTAAAATTTAAAAGTATTCCTTTTTGGTGTTCTATGGACGAAATATTGAAAATTGTAGTATTACTTCTCATATTAGATACTTCACACTCAATTGTTTATTTGTGTTTGCTGTAGTTCACAGGAAACCAACATGCCAGTTACATTTAAAACGCGTAGTTTATAGGACAAATAAGTACGAAACTGATGTCTCACTTCTTCTAAATATGTAGGTAATTTTTTAAACAAATTGTCCTCGCGAGAGATCTGCAAGAGATTTTATGATTAAATGAAAGTAAATTATACATAATGTAATTATTCGTCCTCTTTATAAAATAACTCCACGTTGATTATCATGGAAATCAACAACAGAAGAGGTGTTGGAAATATTATTGCAATAAACAAAAAACAAAATTTTCTACGTTTGTTTGGAGACCTGCCACAAACCATTTGACTGTGCTATATTACAGTAAATTCTAAGGTGCTAGAAAAAAAACTAATATTTAAAATTTGTATAGTATTGTGTTTGTTGCAAATAATGCAACGCTCCTTCAATTATATAGTTAATTATATGTAATTACATACACACGTACATATATACAGGGTGAGTCGAGAGGAAAGTTACATGCTTTGAGGGGTGACAGTACAAATGATTCTGAGCAAAATGTTTCTGATAAACATATGCCCATTTCTTTACCGTTTCAGAGAAACAGAATGAAAACAACAAGGAACGGGAAATGTGACGGTAAATCACGATACTGTTATCGTATGATTTGTTTAATTCTTCACAAAACATGTTCAAACACTCCACCACCAACTTCAATGCATTTTGCTGCTCTGATAGACAGCTGCTGTGTTGATGATATGAGCTCATTAGTGCAGTGCTTTACTTGAGCACAAGCATGGTAAATACGAGCGAGAAGTTCCTCTCTTGTGTTCTCCCTGCGCGTGTAGACTTCACTTTTAAGCCAACCCCACACACAGTAATCCAGTGGGGTAAAGTCATGTGACCTCGGTGGCCAAGCAATGACTCCATGGCGACCGATCCAACGCCCAGGATAAGTTTCGTTGAGGTAATGTGCAGGAGCTCCGTCTTGCTGAAAGTACATACAAGCTCTTGTTGCCAAAGTGATATCCTCCAAGTATTATGGTAACACGTTTTAAAAGAAAATCAAGATACCGTACTCCATTTAGACGATCATCTGCCCATACGTGAGAGTTGCGTGTGTTGATGATTCCGTTGCGGGTAAGTGTTGACTCATCAGTGAACAGAATACGTGGAATTAATCGATCATTGGCAATGGTCCACTGACAGAATTCTTGCCGGTGGACATTATCTCCTTCATGCAGATGTTGTACACTCTGCCGATGATATGGATACAGACCCTGCTCGTGTAATGTGCGTATCACTCTTGTTTGTGGAATATGAAGTTGAGCAGCAATTCGTCTCGAGAACGTTGTTGGGCTGCTTTCTAGTACCTGAAGAATGTTCTCAAATTCATTAAGAGCTTGTTGTACGGGACGTTCGGATACAACATTTACGCTAGGAAGCGTACCACGGTCTCACAATCCTGCAAACAACCTGCTATCTGGAACTCTGCGTTTAGGAAACCGTCGTTCGTTCACACGAACAGCGGCTCTGGAATTCCCATTGGAGATACCGTAGACAAACATCATGTCAGCATACCCTGCATGTGTGAAGGCCTGTGGTTTTTTTGACTGCACTGAACTGTATTCACTGCACACGTAACAACACTGTAGTTCCCCATATACTAGAACAAGCACTGTAGGACTGAGACTGAGGTAATCAACTGCACCATGCTTAGAACGCCACCGTGTGGAAATGTACAAAATTACACACAACATAAGATAACAGTAGCGTGATTTACCTTCACCTGCGCTTATCCCGTTCCTTGTTGTTTTCATTAGGTTTCCCTGACACGGTTAAGAAACGGGCATATGTTTAATTGAAACATTTTGTTCAGAACCGTTTAACGCAGATTAGTTACGATGTGCTTGGTTTATACAAAATACTTTTTTTTCGTTTAACTTAAAATATATATTTCTTTTTTTTTCTCGTATGTTGTTTGAGTCTCAGCGAATCAATGCTTACTTATAAAATTATAAATCTCTGTGTAAATTAACTTTTAACAATATGGTTTTTAAAATAAACGTCCAGACATTGAAAAATCATTGGGATTTTTAAATACTCCCCGTCACTTAAAAATTACTTAGCAAAGAGTAATATTAATTGTATATTAACGTAATTGGGTTGTAGATTTATGTAGCCGTGGTACAAGAGTATTTCAGTTTTTTTTTCATGCGATGTCTTCTTAACTAGTTTATAAAAATCATTATTTGGGTTTGTCATAGTGTCAGTTTGGTTTCGTTTCTTTGAATCTTCAGTGATGATAAAATCTCTTAAATATTACCATCGTAATGTCTCACAACTATTGTTTACGATTCAACTGGAAATGTATTTATTTATTCAAAATTTTTTTTGGATTTCACGTGAAGCGGGAAATTAAATTTCTAGTTCCCCTTAAATTACATTTTTTTCGTGTTCAGTCACTTAAAGTACACTCAAAACGGATGGTTAGCAAAATAAATTTTAAATATGATATGGTTATCATGAATCGTGCTGTAGAGAATTTGTGCTGAAGTATTCTGCCTGGATTATCGAGTAAGTAAAAAATGTCGTAATGCTTTAAAATCGGAATTTATAAGTAAAATTTCAGTGACGCCTGACATAAATGATATTAAACAGGCATGTAAGTTTTAGTTTGCAAGATTCCGTTTGTCCTGCTACAAATAATTACAGAATGCTAACCAAAACTTCATATTCATTTGAATGTATCAAATAAAATGCACAGATACATTTACGTCGTCTATTATGTAGTGTACATAAAACAACTGAAGTATAATAAAAAAAACTTAAAAGAGCAAATCAGAGAGCCTTTTGCTAACTACACCCTCAACCAAGAAGATTTCAATTTGGGTTAATACATGCACTTGGATAGGCTAAAAAGATGCCAGTGTGTATTTTATTTTATTTTTTATGTTTTTACTTACAATCCAACGATCAGGCGAATTTGAGAGCCAAAATGTAATAACAATGGATAGCGTACTTTCGTATCAACGGTGTTGTTGACTGCAAAATTCTCTCCATTGCCCAGCTTGGGTAGTCATTGAAGTTTTTTCGCGGATATTTGGTTTTAGTTCCAGTACATTCGGCCTGTTTTTAGTACGATGAAATAAGACGAACTTTGTCACAAGCTATCCGGTTTGCTTCGAGATGTTCTACTTCTTTATCACTGCTCCACCATCTTGTCTTTTAAAAATTTTCCATTCTTTATGGCAACTTGGTGACAAACTGCTGGCAATAACTTCAACCTGGCTTTCTTTTCCATTGTGACCCTACGGTCTAAGGTGGGACATACCATGTGAAATTATTTCAGCGTAGTTATACAGGTTGTCAGGGGAGGAAAAGGCAATATTCTGGGAGGTGGTATACTGGTCATTCATTGTAAACAAAAAAAAAGTTCAAATGAACGTGGTGTCAGTATGGAAGCGGTTTATGAGACAGCCCCATTTGAATGTAAATAATGACTCCATTTTCATATGAACATTTTGTTTACAGTGACAAGTATTATCACCTTCCAGAATATTGCCCTTTCCTCCCGAGGCTTTCTGTATAAAACACTCACATATAATACACATATAAACAACTTAAGTGACATGTAGGTGGTACGGGATTTTCAAAATTGCATGTCAATATTTTAGATGAACAATCCTCCCGTCTAGAGTACCAAAATATATTACACGAACACTGGTCTGGAAATGCGCAATTTATTGCACTACAGTTCGCAGTACAAAAATCTAATAATAGTGCAGAGCTAGCCGGCTGGATGTGAAATGCTATTGCAGCTATTATTGGCAACTACGTACAAGACAAGTCGTACGTCATTGGACGGTGGACATTGTCCGATGTAGCATTGCACAGTATCGTGATGCATCACGTGGTCCATGCATTGCATGTCATGTAACCTGCAGTATATTTACGGTGCGTTTACTGCCCTTATGGTTATAAAAACTAATTTTTGTTTTTCTTTAACGTAAGGACTGCCTCCCTAAAATATTGTCATGAGATTTGGCTACACTGTGTATATATATGATTACCAAACAATTCGTACTCCGCAGCAGCCAACAGGGCTAGCAACCGTAACCTCGAGAAACCATTCTAACCGTTTCTATTGCTGAGGTTGCATTCAGAACAGCCCAAACCACGCCCCCTCCTCTTCCGCTCCAATGATTCCGCGCCCAGTCGGGCCCACAATGGTGCAGGTGATTGACGAATTAGCAGCGATTAGCCGGGTGTGTTCAGGGCTTGTGATGCTAGGGCGATGAGGAGGGAAGGGGAAGGGATCGGAGGTGTATCCGATAACAGTGACAAATCGCCGCGGGCTGCCATATTAATGGACTGCGACAGCCCAGTCCCCCTCGCGGCATTGTTCCGGGGTTGAGGTGGTGTCGCGGAGGGATGTTCTGTACCAAACCACGCAAACCAACCGTACACACCTCAGTTCAACTAAGGTTAGTTCTACTATAGGTTAGAAACAAAATGCGTTTTCTTACGGCAGAATTTGGCGGAGGGAAAAATTATGCTCCTAATTGCACTGCATCGCTACCGGATTAAATAAAATACGTGTTCGTGTTAAACTTAAATTTAAATAAGTCATTCAATCAAATGAACTAAAAAGAAACAATTTTGGATTTAAAATTATAAATTTCAGGTAACTTACAATTCATGACAGCTCTTTAGTTGGTCAGTTTGCATCTCTTACCGAGTTTTTCAATGTTCCAATCATTTAATGTTGGGATTAAGGAAATAAAATAATATATAACTGGAAGTTAGGTTATTATTAGAGATGGGGACATGTTGCGAATGCATTGACCTGCATGTTAGAATCAAATATCCTATGCATACTAAAGTCCCGACTATTTGCCAACTAGCTGCTACTCACTGGAAGAGCAGACAATGAACGAATAGACGGAACTTGAATATGCATAGGATATTTGATTCTAACATACAGATCATTGAATTCACGAAATTTCACCATCTCTAGTTATAATGTATTAAATTTTGTATAGAAAAACACATACAGAATTTATTTTAAGTGTTTGTAAGTTAGTTAGTTCCGGTACGGTAAATGCGTTTCCTATGGTAGAGATTATTTTTAATCTCTAAATGTATTAATGATATACTTTTATGTGCTTCTAACTACAGAGCAAGGGTACATGTAACTTCTGAAGAGGATTGATTGACGATTGTCTTGGTGCATATATGTGCAATGTAATTCAGTTGCGAATTTTAAAACTTACACATTTATTATGATGTACATTGGACCACAATTACATGTTAATTTTGTCTTAATCGTGGGAAAAATATATTTTTCTCGACATCAATCTTTATCAGCCAAAGTGACATGAATTTCACCGCGTTCACTTCGCTCTCTGCTAAATTTAATTAAATCACCTTACTCCGAGCCAAACAATACAGGAAATGACCGTAGCCGTACACAGAATGTTCGTTAAAAAGCTAGAAATGAACAGGTTAAAATTAAATTTCACGAGGGTTTTCCCTGCAGGTACCAAACGCCAATTTGAAAGAATTGTAAGTGGCAGCCACACGTGTCCGTCATTGCGAAGGGAGTTATGAAATGAGATCCTAGAATAGATCGTTACTGAATGTAGAGAGTGGAAATAGTCTGGAGTAATCGAAAATGCCCATTAGGGAACGGCATGGCCAAATCCGCCTAGTATTGGCATCTGATACGGATGGAATGTTAAAGATTCGGTCACAGCTTTATAGTGGGGTCTTGAACGCTGAAGAGGAAGACATGCTACGTAAACAGAGTGTTACGATTGGAGCTGAGTGTCGCAACACGACAGCCATATTTGAAGCCAGGAAATAGGACATTGGAACTTCGACTTGGGCCTCGTCTAAGCATTTTCGTGCAATGGCGCAAGACTTTACCTCGTTGTGTTCTGCCACTGTGCAACCTAGAAATCGGTGTCTCGACACCAGCAATCAAAAAAGGACTCCACCCACGAACCCAATTTTCTACCAATCATAATAGAGTGGTGTAATAACATGCGGAGGAGGGGGGGTGAGAAGTGTGGGCAGGGCTCCGAACTCCGAATGTAGAGAGAGTCGGCGAGTGAGTAGCGACCAGGACAGCTCACCTATCCCTGGGTGGCAAGTGGTCGTGATATCAATGTTGGATGAGTCCTATCCCTATATACTTCTTACTTCCATCTTCCTATACTCTCTACTCTATCTAGTTTCGCCTGAGGTCGTTCTACTCTGTCGTTAAATAAATTTTCTGTAGCTTATCATTTCAACTTCCCCCTAGTTACGCCCCTAGTTGGGGGATTAAAATATATGACAAGAGAAACAGCGGAATGCGAGGAGATTGAAGTATTTCCGAAAAACCATTCCAGCTAATGACAAAGTCCACCACGTTTTTCAAATAGAAATATCGAAAATGACCCTACCGGACATCGAACACGTTTCGTCGTGTTAGAATGCGAGCCGTCTGGCCTCTACAGAGCCGAGATATCGCTGATGTAACGTTGAATAATTTCGTGAATTCCGCAGGCACAAGTTAAGGCTCCGTATCATTGGATTATTTTACTTTTTCTTTATTTTTTCATGAAATTCTAAAGAGAAACTTGTAAAAATTTGCTCTCTAGTGTCTACATTATTTAGCTCTGTCTGGCAGTTCTGTGTAAAACTATCTCTTCAGTGCAGGCAGATTTTTTTCAAAGCAGTAAATACTATTGTCTTGGCTAATTATGTAAATAAGTTTTTAGTCGAAACCGTATATTTTCTTTCTTTGAAAAAAAAAAGTATCACGGCAAAAATAATGTCAAACGAAATTACCGGACAGATTTTTTATAGCTGCTGTCGCTCAAGCTTTAAAAAAATTATTATCGCAAAAAAAGTAAAATTTAAAGAGCATGGCCTGAAACGAGGATTCTACTTACCTTGCGCTACTGTCCAAGCACTTTCAACGTATATTTTGGCCGTAATCAACGCAGAAACTTTTTTTCTTTCTGTATTTCCTGTACTAGTTGATTGCAGTCAAATTATGCGTAAAATATTTCACTGCGATGCTTGGAATGTAGCGCAAGGTAAATATAATTCATGCTGTAATACCAGAGTTCACGTTTTTGTTCACAGAGTTTTATTAAAGAGAAAAATTAAACAACCCATTATGGCGACTAATTCTAAGTATTAAGGGGTTTGGAAAGGTACGATGTCGAGTGGATGACTGAAATACTCAATCGTCAATAAAATCTCAACTAACTCTTCAAAATTCTATGATAACTTTTGCCGAGTGGATATTTTATCAGCGGTCGTTTATTTATATAGCACTATGCCGTAGTGTGCTTTAGTTTCGAGCAGATAACTGAAAACGGCTTTTAGAAAAATAAGGGCTTGAAACCACAAATCTACAAAAATGGAAAACTGTCATTATAATTTTTAATATGTTAATTCCTAGGCCTTTATAATAACCGAATTTCAAAAATGTTTGCGTTTTCATTTGAAAATAATTTTACCATACGAAAATCTCTGCGCAAGGGGTTTACGAAAGAATTATGTAAAGTTGCGAGTTTATAAGTTCATATCCGTATATTAAGATTGATGAGACGTAGTGATTGACAATGTTCAGTGCGTACTAAACGTTTTCTTCAAATGTTACGTAAATATAGACTCTTCTCTTATAAGGATTACATTTCGTTTCTCCTCTTCCCAATGCCAAAAATTGTTTTCGTCCGAAAGATGAATAAAAATTTAAAATGACTGAGCACTGAGGAATAAAATTTAAAATTCTAATTCCTAGCCTTGTTCTCACAGCGGCTATCAAGATTGACAGCGCTCTTGAAGAGCGTGTGATAATACCAATAGAAATCTGTGCGATTTTGAATGTCAATATGAAACAATTTTAAAACAACAATCTTAGATAGTGATATTTGTCTAGGTTATTATCAAACATTTACCCAGATTGATAATCTCTTGCGTCAAAATTAAATATAGCTTTCAAGATTTCAGTATCAGAGACATTCTTCAGTCAGAAATACGTTGTTCATGAAAATCTTTGCTCAGAAAGTTGGCTAACCTTAGGGGCGTGGTACTGGTCTTCCAACTTAGAGAAAATATTTCTAGGATGTGTTTCCTGTCAATTTATTTTGTAGTGACCACACATTATTTTTTTAATGAAAATAAAATGTTTACGCGATGACTACAAAATATATTTGTGTAAATATATAACAATAAACCATGTTGCAGATTCCACAAATCATTTATTTCCGTACCGTTTGACAATTCGTTACACTTGGCTAGCCTTAAATTAATTTATACTCACGATCGTTTAAACAGATATTATCATTTCGCAAGTATAATTTTTACGTAAAGTTTAGTACTGAGCGTTGATTTTAAACTGTGTTCAAAATAACATTATACGTTAACAAAACGCCGTCTCTCCTGATTTTGCTAAACAAAAATAAAGCCATTTAGTAGTATGCTCTTGATATTAAGAAGTGTAATGAATTAAGAATAAATTTTAGTTGTCATAATGACGTGCGGCATTTACTTTAGAAATACGCAACAGTAGATTACTTATTATGTAGAAGTGAATTTTATTGCATAAATGCATGTTGTTAGTTGAAATACTTAAAGGAACATGAACTACCCCTAACATCTTTAGTTTTTGTGTGAGTTAATACTACATCTAAACTAACGAGTACAGTAATCATACTGTAAAGATTTGGGTGAAGATGAAATATAATTACTTGCTATTTGCACCGACGTAGGGGAACGCGGTGGCCGAATGGTAGATCATTCTCCTCCCACTAAGACATTCCGGGTTTTGTTCCTGATGGGGTTGATCCCCGGATTTTCGCCTGTGGGAATCGTGCAGGATGATTCCGTTTGTAGGCGCGTTTTCTCGGGAATCTCCCGTTTCACCCGCCCTTTCATTTTACACTCGCGAAGAACATGTTCATAGTATTCCTCTTACTCCATTTCAAATTCTTGTAAGATTCTTTTTTTCTTGTTTGTTAGATGGATACTTAGCAAATGATTAAATTCTGTATTACTGATTTTACTTTTTTTAATTTTTATAACCAAGAAACGATAGTAATATTTATTCGTCAAGGGTGTCCGATATTAATGAAATATCGTTCCGGATAAATGGGGTATGTTTTCGGTAGGAAATTTTCATGAGTACTCATTTATTCTATGGTTGCTATACAAATGGTGTCACTTCATTGTGAAAATTATATTCAATCATCTTCTCTTCCTAGATAATTGCAGAATTTTTGCCATATAGCGACTAAGGTCGGCTTGCAAGATAACCCATATTGCCATAGTTAACTAAAGCCTTAAATACTTCGTAAAACGTTTCAAACCGGGAATGAGCGAATTTAATGCCCACAATTCTTCTAATGTAATATTGCATATGCTTTATAAAAAAAATATTTAAAATTCAAATGGATGGCTCACGCGTCTGCTTCGTCATGTAAAAGTGGTAAAGTGGATTATAAATGTCGATAAAATCAAACAATTAGTGTTAAGTGAATGGTAGCAGTTATGTTGTATATTTAAAATCACTCATTATAATTTAGGTTCATTTTATAAAAATCGGCATCGCGTTGTTAGCCGACGTACTTAGTCTTTAAAGGTTTCACGCAATTGCATCGAGATTCTTTCCTTCCCCATAGCCTTCTCGGTTTGATTCATTGACTTATTTTAAATTTGTATAGTGTTTAGGAGCTATGGGTGAAATATTAAAGCTGCATTTTCTTCCGAATGAAGTTATGTGTCGTAAACAGTAAAGCATTTTATCCTGAAGCTACAAATTCTTTAAAAAAGAGCTGTCTATATAGTTATCTGATATGAATAAGAAATAAATAAGGTAAAAGCACCGAATATGTGACCTCCCCTAATATGAGACCACAGGCGATCTGATCAGGTAGCTGTTGAAATCTAGCGACGAATACGCCAACTCTGGAACTGTTCCTGATATGTGCACAGTCGCCATTAGCCAGCGGCGATTCAGTCACACGTGAGCGCGTATTTTGTGTTCTACCACTTCTCGAGTATTGTGTTAAGCCAACTATAACAACTTACTACATATTTAAGGTAAGGATAATTTATTATTAATACACACACTACGAGTGCCATATAGATGGGCTGTTCAAGCCGTACTAATATTTCTGCACTACGTATTTTATTTACCCACAGTACTGTGATTTGTGATTGTGAATGACAGCTCCAATTATGAGACCCACAAGGTTGCCTATTATGAGATAGGGTCTAACGTTAGGAAATGGGCCTCGTATAAGGAAAAGGGTCTCATAGATCTCCTTAAAGTGTTCATTGTTGGGACATCACAGTATGTTCTAATCATCGTAGACCCTATATTCTTACAATACATAATATAGTGATTTAGTAGTTTTCTATCAAATACGTGACTGACTATTATTAACGCTATCTTTAAATAATAATTTATTGTTACTGTACACAGTAAATTTTGTTACATCTCATAGTATTTGTGACGGCCCTATTTTATTGATACTTTTATATATATAGATTAATGTGGTTTAGGTTAATTGTGATGATTAATTGTAATGAAGGGGCCTTTATTGTCATATGTAACATATTGTCATCCATTTTAACTTCAGTATTGATTGTGAGGGGTCTGTGGGATCCTATGATCGGCCAGTATAAAACACTATAAAATATGAATATTACTAATATTATCACAGAGGTATCGTGTCTGGTATCGTTTTAACCTGTGGAAAGTCACAGACTCGAATATGCTAGTAACATTAAGATAATTTTATGTATAATGATTTTAGTTTTTAAGAGTGATAATTGCCCGCCGGTCTGGCGACAATAGAGCAGATGATGCGTGAGCCTTACCACATGCTGTGCGAGAAGGGGGGCGCCCTACCTCCCCCTGTCTCCTTGCCATACAATCCTCTCTCTTTCTCTCTCGCC
>PNEQ01047646.1:7797-37075 GCA_003012365.1 Medauroidea extradentata
TATATATATATATATATATATATATATATATATATATATATATATATATATATATATATATATATATATATATATATATATATACAACACATCTGTACCTCGGAGACATAAGACACTATGTCACAAAATTAATATTTTTCAGGAGAGCCGTTTGAAGAGCTTTATTAACTGGTGAATCAAGCTGTTTAGAGTCCAAAAACAAAGTTTTTTTTGACACAACAGTGACTATATGTTGTATGCTACTACAGAATACTTAAAACTGTGGTCATGTTTATGGTAAAAAGTGCATTTTGACAAAAAGTGCCTTGAGGTACAAGTCGGGGCTAGGTACGTTTGGTGATGGAGCTCTTTGATAAAAGAAAGAAAACAAATAAAGCTAATGTAATTTATTTACAGCAATCTATACAAAAAACCTACGTTGATAACGATTAATCACAATTAAATAGATGCCATAGAAAACGAATAACTACTATTTACATAAAGGGTATAAAATAGAATTAATAAATCTCTCTATACATGGAAATTCTTTCTAATCACTCACAATGGTGGACCCAATGCACGAGCATCGACGAACCTCGTATAGCCCAAAAACACCTTCGTCACTCTACTTGCCGCAATCAACCTCGCCGGACGCCCTCGAATACGTGTCGCAACCCAATACTTCTCGCCATTCGTCACTATCACTTTAACTCACACCAGGTACCTGCCAGCCAAAAACTCTCTTGCCTCTGCCACAGCTCACTTTTAAATCCCTACCCCAAATTCTCGAATTATCTCGGCAAGTCTTTTATCTCAAACATCCTGGAAGGGTGTCGCATCAGGGTCAAATACCACTCCACAAAATAGAGCACAAACAGGAATACTCAAGAGTATGATATCTTCTTCAGTTGCCCGATATTGGTATATCAGCTTACACTGCTCTCCGATTATCGCGGTGACATGGGTGTCTCTTAGTTCTCCCGTCACTGTATCCTCTTTCACCGCTCAGCCAGATAGTCGCGGCTCGCAACACTGCCCCCTACTTATATCTGTTCTTCCCGAGCAGACACAACATACTCTGTTTCGTCATAGAGGGGCAGTTTCTCAATATGCACAACCTTGGGTTTTCTTGTCCGAGAGCCCTTGCGAACAGTCAGGAAGACCACGTCAATTATCTTCTTGACAATATGGTGATGGCGTTCCCAGCATATCTGTAGTTTTGGACAGTATCCTTTTCGTCGCTGTGGGTTTTACAACCACACCAGCTGCCATTCTTGAAATGTCTCTTCAGGTTTTTTCCAGTCATACCTCGTTTTCATCCGGTCGCTGTTGACCCTTAAATGTTGCTGAGAAAAGTCGTAGACTGTGCCCAATTTTCGATGCAGTTCATCAGCATACACTGTCTGTGAAGCAGACTCCTCTTCTTCTGCTGGCCTCCAAAACAGTATATCACTTGGAAGGTGAAGCTCTCGCCCTAACAGCATTTTCGAAGGTGTTACCCTTGTGGATTCATGGACAGCTGATCGATATGCAAGGAGGAACAGAGAGGGGCACCTTGAAGTCCCAGTCCTTTCGATTGTCAGCCACAAAAATGGACATTGTAAGTGTAGACCCATCTCATTTAATTTTTTTACCTTTTAACTGATGACCCAGGATACCCTTACAGAAAATGCGGTAGTGTGTATGTAGCATGAGTATTGTGATGTTTGTTTGAACACATGACTACTAACAATAACTAATGCTAAGCAGCTATGTATTTACTAGAAGTTTACTGTAATTAGTTCATGGCTGCATTACATAGTATTAATTTTAGTAGAACAGTGGGTGCCAGAAAGAATTACATGCAACAAAATGTTAAATATTTAATTACTGACTAACATGGACTTCAGATTCAATTATACAATTTAATATGATCAAATGATTTAAAATGTAATGTGCACCAGCAAGCCTTACTGTAATAATTGTCATATAATGTTTCTTCCAAACTAAATTCGACCTCTTCCCGACTAGTTCAGTATGATGCTGAAAGTATTAAAACGGTAGGGAGACTGTTTCAGGGTACATTATAGGTATTGTCTAACTTCAGGTCTCCTAGTTACACACGTAAGCTGCCAAACTTTGTATGTCCATACAAGTGTTAATATGTGTATACTTCACCTACCACATATCTTCAAATGTTTTCACCAGCCTTCTCATATTGTCCACGGCTATTTCCCGACAGCCTTCCTCGTGCGCGACAACACTCACTTGACTCCATTACCAATCTCTTAAAAAAAACAGCATAGAACAAAAATTGTGATAAAATACGTCAGAGCAAGCATACAAATAGTAGGGCTTGCGATGCTAAGAGAATAAATAAATAAATGAATAAAGTATGTCATTTACTCTGACACATGGAGTATACAATAAAGTAATTACATTAACTGAAAACATTGCTGGGTTTCAAATTATATAAACTCATTTAGCATGTAACGTTAATGTTCAATAGATCGTTATATGACTTCATATACTGTTCCAAGGTACGGTTTAGCCGCTCGACCATCCCATCCGACTGAGGATGCAAAGGAGTAGTCTATCTCTTCTTCATTCCCAGAATTTTGGTCACCACCTGGAATAACTTGGCTTCAAAGTTACGGCCCTTGTCGGAGTGAAGTTGAAGTGGTAGCCTACTCAAAACATTAAGAATGCATGCTCTGCTAAAGCATCGGCAAAAGTGTTAGGTATTGGTATGACATCAGGCTACTAGGTGAAGTAGTCTTGAGCCACCAGTAGGTAAAGATTCTTCCTCTCTGTCACTGGCAAGGTACCCAAAATATATACTGCCATCCTTTCGAATTGGGCTTCAACAATGTACTTCTGAAGATGACCACGTCCTCTAGTTCTTGGTCCTTTTCTTGCTGTACAAGCATCACATGTTCTGCACCATGTCTTGACATCATCCCCGTAATGTAGCCAATAGTAACGCAATCTAACTTTGTTGAGAGACTTATTAATTCCAAATACCCTCCAGCTGCTGAACTATGACGTTCCTTCAGCACCTCTGGGACTCTAATTTTTGGGAGTACTAGTTGTACGCATGTATTTTTTGTCATATGCACTTTCCCAGTTCCGGTACAGCATACCATTTCTCAGAGCTAGCGAATCTCATTGTGCCCAGTATGCGTTAGTTGTAGTACTTTGCCAAGATAACCCAGCCCACTCTGGGTGCTGGCCCTTTTCCTTCCATTCTTGTATTGGCCTAAGAGCAGGGTCCTTTCTCTGATCTTCGCCAATCTTTTCAACACTCCAAGGAGAATGTTCATTGTCAGTTGTGAACTCTTGGATTCTTGTTCTTCGAGCAGTTGGTGTCTTCCCAGTCTTCCGTTTTTGGCAATCACAATGAAAGTATTTTGGCTCGCATGGCCTCCTGGACAGTGCTTCAACATTGTTGTGTAAGCGACCTGGTCTGTGCTGTATTTCAAAATCATGCTCATGGAGGTGCTGTATCTACCTAGCTATCTGTCCTTCTGAATTTTTGAAGTTCTGTAACCAATGTAACGATGCATTATATGTTCGTAGAGTAAAATGCCTTCCATATATGGTGAAAATGTGAAATAGACTTGGCCATTGCCAGGAGCTTCCTGCGAGTTACACAGTAATTAATCTCGGACTTATATAACACTTTGCTGAAATTCTCTAATTGCCTCTCTTTCCCATCCTGGATCTGTGACAATACAGCACCATTCTCTTGCATCTGTGTCTAAAATTAACTCTCCATCACTGCTAGGATAACCTAGGACTGGAGGTGAAATCAAAATTTCCTTTAATTTTCTGAATGAGGATTCACATTCGGGGGACCAGAAAAATTTTATTTTAGCCTCAGTTAACTCGTGAAATGGCTTTGCTATTGTGGCAAACCCATGCACCAACTGCCGATAATAAGCATACAGCCGAAGGAAACTTCTTACTTGTATCCGATCAGTTGGCTGCGCTAATCTCTAATTGCTTTTGTCTTCTCTGGATCTGTTTATAAACTTTCAGCCGATTTAACATGTCCCATAAATTTCCCTTTCACTTGAAACAGATTACACTTTTTGGGAACTAGCTTCAAATTAGCTGCTGTTATCCTCTGAAGCACTGAATCAAGACATGTCAGGTGTTCTTCGAATGTCTACCATGTAACAACAATGCTAAAGAAACCTGACAAATATCCAAAGGTAGCACTCTTTTCAAAAATCGTTCAAATGTTGCTGGAGCATTACATAGTCCAAAAAGCATTACTTGAATTTCCAAGTTCCTTTCCCTTGTACAAAAAAGGCAGTCTTCTCTCTATCTTTCGGGACCACTTCACATTGCCAGTAACCGCTTTTCATTTCCAAGGTTGAGAACCTTGGGATCCAGCCAGGCTATGCAGAGTTTCATCTATCCGAGGAAGTGGATTCGAGTCTTTCCTGGTCACATCGTTTAGTCACTGGTAACACACACAAAATCCTGTTGAGCAATCTTCTTGACCAGCACAACCAGAGATGATCATGGGCTGATCGATGGTTCTATCACATCTAGATCCTTCATTTCCTTCAAAATGGCATCAACCACCTTATGTGAAGCAAGAGGCAGACATCGAGGGGGTTGCTTGACAGGGGTGGCCTCTCCTGTATCATTATGGTGGCATGCCACAGATGTCCTACCAAGATCATGTGAACCATGTGAAAAGGCATTTTGATTCTTCATTAAGAGTTCTGCAACAGCCTTCTCTTGTCTGCAGTCCAGATTTTAGTTTGTCCTCTCTAGGAGTTCTGTAAATGGTTCCAGAGTGAAAGTATGTTATTTTTCAGTAGTAGTGTATTGTTTGTGTTGTTTTACTTTGGATGGGGAGAATGTAGTGTTGCAATAGATGCCAGCAGTGGTGAAAGGGAAGTGGCAAGAAATTCAAACCTATTCGGGGAAGAAGACGGAATAATTGTGTATGTATGATAATGCATACCTGGAAAAATACGTCAGGAACCCACTTCACATCTGAATGCATAATATTATGGGGGAGAGGTTAATACATTTGGTACACTCTTATATTTTAGCCGTAGCTGCAATCTAATCAATTCTACTGAAACTTCACTGTACTAACTTGGAAACTAAAAATTTCAGTCAAAATTGGTGGTAGAATGGAGAACTGTTGTGATTAAATTAGTTCATAGGCCATTGGTATTTGGACTGGTGACTTACCGATGTTTGTGGCATAGTTCTTAACCTAATTACAGTTTTCGATTTCAAATTATTTTAGAATCTCACACCAAATGTAATTATATGACCTTGGAAATATTAAACACTATGTTCTGCTTTTACATGCTTTTTCAAAGTAGTTTGAACCTTAAGTTATGCTGTAGGAGTTTGACAGTGTTGTGTCTTAATATGCGATTCGCCAACATATACTACAGCACTAGTAATATATTTATATTTAATTATGTTGCGGATACTACTCCTTACACCGTCCAGCTAGCCAGAGCTCTTTATTATAAATACTTGACAGTGGGAGTTGGAATAACACAGGTATCCTATGTAAGTATGCTACACATGCTTACACAATCCAAATATTGCCCCCTCCGCAAGTAGTATTTTCTTGTCAGTCAAGTTCATCATTCTAACAGGGAGATTATGTGATCTTGATGAAACCAAATTTATTGCTATAAGTGCTCCATCAGGTAGGTTACTCCCTCTTCTCATAGGCTCGATTAACCCTAAGTGCCTTACACATTTTCCTACACAGTGCCTGGTTTCACAATTTCACTAGAAGCTAGCAACACAGTTGTCTGACAACAAACTACTGTGAAGCTGATTGGTGATAATAGTTTTGGTTATGGTATCAGTACCAACTATGTTTCACCTACATTCGAGATCCCCAGTCGAGTGTCAATACAGCATCGTATTTTGCGCAGAACATCTAGTCCCTGTTAACATATACATCTTTAATATTCCCTATGTAGACCTCATGTTCTAATTCGAGCTCACCAAATTTTAGTTGCACGTTCATCTTCCCTTTCACTGGTGTTGTCTCACCAGATACAGTTGTTAACAGGCACTGTCCGTTGTTTCGATCTTGAGATTGCTGGGGAACCGGCTCTATGATGTCTGGCCTGACGACAGTAATGGTCGCCCCTGTATCTACAACGTTCTGACAGGGTACATCATCCAGGCTGCCCTCTGCCAGCAATGCACCAACTTCCTGTTTCTCCGAACGTATACGAAAGAATTGTGGGGCCTTACCTCCAGCATTCACCGACCTTCGCCCCTCAAGACTGGTGTTTACATGTTTCCCGAATTATTGAACGGATTGGTTGCTCTCACCTGGCTCTCGGTCCTTGGTTTCTTCGCTGATACAGTCGGCACTGGACTCTCAGATGTCCAGGTTATCCACACTCCCAGCACTCTGTCTGCTTTCCTGAAAGCACCAACTCTGCTGGAAATGACACTGATTGTTGTTTTCATTTCCTTCAGGGTATTCTAGATGTTGTTTCCCTCTTCGTCGCTTGTTACTTTTGCTGCTCGCACCTCATGCTTATTCGCTGGGACCTGCCGCGCTGACTCAACTTCCAGTGCACGAGATAGATCATCTTGCATGGTATGAGGTGCTGCCAGCGTACTGTTTGTTGCACCTCAATATCAGCAATGATATCAACGAGGAATTCAATGGCAAGCACATCTGGCGCTTACTCTGGAGACCCCTCGAGGGACAGATGGGCTAGTACCACTATGTACTGCCATTGTTTCTGAAGTGACTCCCCAGGTCGCTGGCTGCAGCTTCGAAGTTGGGCACGATGGGCATGTCGCAAATAGTGGTCCCCGAAACGCAGCTCCAGGGCAGAGACAGAAGTAGAATTCTCCAGGCGATGTCGTTCAGACAGAGATTGGAGTATACTGATAGCATATAATCTCAACACTGCTGCCAGGTAGTAAGCACATTGCTCTTCTGTGAATGACACAATCTTATGGTGTGCCTTTCCCATTACTGCTGCCAAAGGCTTGTGACTAGTTTGTATAGACGCTTGGGTATCCATACACTAATTTTACAATTTATTTAATGTAAATAAATTGGCCAACAGCTCATTCTTTGCCTTAGAGTAATTAAGTTCACTGATGTTTAACTGCTTTAACCATAAGCCATTAGCTTACCCTCCTGAGACAATGCACAGCCTAATGATAATTTTGAGGCATATGACTGAATATCAAATTTATCAAAGTTGTCGCACTAGCAATCTTGGATTTTTGGGTATCAAAAAGCCTGCTGATAAGCAGATGTTAAGAACCAGAGAACATTATTTTTCTATAATTTACAGAGAGGGGCAGCCAGCGATAAAAATGTGGAACAAAATTTTTAATGTTAGTGAACAACCCCATTACTCGTTCAAATTATTGCTTTGTTGTAGGAGGAGCTACCTCAACTAATGCCTTGATTCTGTCGGGATTCAGGGACCTGTATTCTTTTGAAAAGATTTGACCTTCACAGTGCACCTGGGTTTGTTTGCATTGGAACGTGTCTTTATTATTGCATTTCGCATAAACAACCTCAGCACTGGCCATAACTGCTTCCAAAGCTACATCATGTTCCTGATCTGAATCACCATTTATTATAATTTATTATAATTTCATCGAAGTTTACCGGGACATTAGGAATATAAGCGATTATTTCCTCATTTATCGCCTGACACTTTTCAGGGGCTGATTCAACTAAAAAATCGTAGTCTAGTAAATATATTCACTCCAAATGGAATAGGGAAACACATCAAAAATCATAGATATCTCATCTAACTCAATATGATAGAATCCATAACATACATCTAACACATAAAACTAGGTTTTAATGATATTTTTTTTTCAAACAGTTGAAATGAGATGTTTTTACACTGAAATATATTGCTTACATCTGCTGAATCTAAGTATATTCGTACTGAGCCATCCTGCTTTTCCACAACTACCATATTGTTAACAAAATGCCCTGGTTCCAACTGATACACTGGCTCTATAAAACCCGTCTTTTTCTGTATTATCTAGAACTACATTTACATTCTCATTTATCACTTTAGGCTTCCGCAAATGGCACAATACCTTGTTGGGCCTCAGGGTCAATGACAGTGTGATACTATTTTTCATACTTTCCTGTGCATGAAAACACACTGCTATGCTTATCCACGAAATCTGCTTTAGCGTCGGTAGTTGTCCCTATATGGTGAATTCTTTGCGTTAAATTGAAACTTTCACATGTTTGTTTGCTTAATAATGGTGTGGAATATTAACGCATAACAGTAAAAACCAATACCTGATCTGATTAATTGATTCCATGCTATAATTATACCTTACTAATGGGTTGCAAATTCTCCCTCCCCAGACTTCAACAATTTTCTAAGTTGTAGTTAATTTAGAATCAATACCAAGTGTTTGATAATTTTTCAGTGGCAATACATTGGCACTGTATCCTGAGTACAAATTTAAGGACACGACCTGACAATTGACACAAACATCCTGCCTCCACGCTTGTCGTCCACCTTTGTGGTCCATAGAAACCAAAACTATATATATATATATATATATATATATATATATATATATATATATATATATATATATATATATATAACACTATCTGTCCATTTGCGGCTTCGCCCGCGTGTACTATAGAAAATAGTAACTTACTTTTAATTACGTATTAATTGATGGTGTTACTATATTCTCTGTATGTCTTTAAAACAACAATTTCAAACAGCTTTATCCAGTCCACTTCGCTGAGCGTAATTTAATTACAGAACATCTTTGTTTTTAATTCATCTTTATTTTTCTATAAAATAGCTGCCCGCAAGAAATTATGTATTGTAAACAGTAACTGTGGATAAAATATGTGATGAAGGCATTTAACAGCTAGCGTACTCTATAACAGTGAACTATAAATTGTCTTAGCTCAGTGCAAAAAGCGCGCGCAATATGCTCGTATGATATCATAGTAAACCCCATCGCAAAGTCTTGCACGGGATACGAACCCGTAACCCCACCTCTCGCACACCACAAACTTTATACAATATCTGAGTGAATGTTTAAAGGCAGTCCGTGATAATTCTTTCGTATGTAGTGGCTACTGTCCAAAGAGGTTTTATTTATGAGTAGGTTGGCAAAAAGAAACAACTTATAAGTTATAACCTTCCTCGGTTATTTGAAGAGAAAATATAGACATCAATTTTGATAACTGTTCCAGTAGGTGGTAATTGTAGTGAAATAATAAAGCCGGAATTTCTTTCTCCTCTGGATAGTTCGGAACCCCGTGTTTAGCTATAGTCAGTCCCACGAGCGTGCGCCCTTGATGACGTCCAAAACACAGCAAACCTTAAAGGCGGACTCCGCGAATCTAGGGCCCGTCCACTTCTCGTGACGGCCACAACTAGAGACTCCACAAATTATCCGCGAACCACGCGAATACCCGTGCTATGGGGCCCAACCACCGTTCGTGGTGCCCGCGACTAAAGTCCTATCACATACGCGGACCCCGCGAATTCCCGCGGCTAGGGACACAACCACCTCTCGTGATGTCCGAATAGCAAGTCCCCGACCGAAACAAACCTTAACAACGCGCTCGCGGCACTTTCCCTAAAACTCCCCCTATTAATCCCAGCCAATCACAGGCTCTGTGGACGACTGAGATAATTAAACACGCACCGGTTTATTATATATTATCCAAATTCATACAGGTTAACGTTAACATACACACAAACTTATAAACTTATACAAAATTTTAACTCTTTACGCTAACTAATAATAAAGTTAATATTAAATTTTACTGCAGGGGGTAAGCGAAGCCACTCCCCCTGTGTTGACCTACTTCTCGCCCCTTGAGCCTTGGTTCCCCACAAATTCAAGGTTGTGGGCTAGCTTTCGTCCTACATTTCCAGCTTTCTCATTCCGTCGCCGTGAAAGGTTAAATAGCCGTGACACAATAAAAAAAACTCCTCTCAAATCCTTCTCCTATGGGCAGTATACAAAACTAAATTAAAAATAAATGAAACGAAACAAATAATTAAGATTGAGCAATATTAAACACATAATTCTGAGTACAATGAAATGTCAACGGACTCTCTATACGATAATTCTATCACATTTTGCGGTATTTACATTGAACATTATATTTAATCAATCTGATTGGTGAAGAGGCCTATAACAAACTGTTGAATTATTTCTCCATGATCATTCTCTTTTTTCGGGAGACTGTAACATTTTACTGCTTTTCACATCCTTAATTTTCGAATTTCATAAAATCCTCAATTTATTTTGTAGATATTTATGTAAGCTTTCTTCTTATCAAAAAATCATCTCGATATCTCTACGGGTATAAGAGGTACAGATGAATATTTGAAAACACATTTTATTTTTATCAACTTTCAAGGACGAATTTCGAAAAATCCTGAAACAATTTTTTATATATACTTAAGATTTATTTTAAAGTAAAAACCATTTAAAATTTTCCACTGGTTTAGGATATAAGTGGAATTAATTAAAAACACGTTATATTTTTAAAGAGCTTTCTAGAACGAATTTCGAAAAATTCTAAAAATGCTTTTTAGATATTTACTTAATCATCATTTTATAGAAAAAATCACCTCACTATCTGAAACGGTTTAGGAGAAATCACGGATTAATAAAAAACACATTTTACGGCTTCCCGCCCCTTAATTTTCGCATTTCGCAAAATCGACAAATTCACAAATATGCATTTGTTTAGGCAATATTTTGACGTTAATAATTTATGATAGATTTTCTGGTTAATGAGATATCAGGGATTCTTAAACACATTTCACCCCTTTACACCCCCTTAATTATCGAATTTCGAAATATTCTTTCTTAGTGGGCGCCTACGGGGCAAGGGAAGCTTCCCTCAAAATTTCATGGTTCTTGGTCCAGCAGTTTGAGCTGTGTGTTGATGAGTGAGTGAGTGTGTCAGGACACTTAATAGTATGTATTAATATTATCACAATAAAAATTATGTACAGAATCATCAATTTCACATCCCGACAGTGCATTTAAATTTTCCTAACTCTGGTAGGATCATTCCATTGTTGTTGGAAATGATTTTGCCACTACCCACAAAACAAATTTTACCTTTTGCTGAACACGCCCCAAATTTGTGGACACGTCCAAATTTGTAACAATGCTTTATGTTGTCATCAATATTTCTTATCTTTAGCAAAATACTTATCACTGGAATTACCCGATAGTGAGGCCCTTGCTCGTGTGCTGCACTACCACGACCCTGAGAGAGTAAATTACGCCCTTCTGTTTTACAGCACCGACTACATCCACTTAATGAGACTCTATCATCCCTTTGGCACCTGCCAAGAGAGTTTCACTGTAGAGTTTACTCCGTTCCGTCGCCCTGCAGTCCCGAGCCGCCTGCTCCAAAGTGAGATCATCCATTCGCAACAGTGCTTCTCGCAGCCTGTGGTCCTGAATTTTTTTCACAACACGGTCCCTCAGCAACGATTGTTCCTGATCACCACAACCAAAATTCTTTACCAGCGCCTTTACCCTGGTTAAAAGTGATCGAATGTTTCCCCAGATTCTTGGTGACACTGACTGAAAATTAATCATTCATACATTTCATTTCGCTTAGGTGCTGTACACGCACCAAATTGTCTTAACTAATTCACTATAATAATCCATTTGCGCCTCTGTTAAGTTAGAAGTTGCCGCTACGTTTATCGCTCCTTCGCCCGCAACGTTCAATAATGTACGAGTCCTCATTTTTTCTGAGAGTTTAAATTCCGATTCTGACTTGGCAGATACATCATAGCCCTTGCCCGATACCCACAAATACATTTCAAAATGCAGTTTAAAATTCTCCAGTTTTCGTGAACATACCATCGAATGACAAATTTTGGGGGAAATTATAAGCTGATCCTTCTGCCGTAGTTATATAGTTTCCAAGAGTTTTATCACTAAGGATATAAAACATGATTCACAGTACCTACTGTTTCCCACGCACTAACACGTATACAAGTGAGGTAGTATTATTGGTCACAACATGCAGAGCCTTCAACTATAACGTAAAGTTCGCAACATACAGACTGCGACATTTTGTAGATCACAAAAGTATAACTGGATTACCAACAAGTATCATAAATTGAAAACTATAACAACTTATTTTATTGTACACTCACTCAACAGTATCCATTTTGTAACTGTCACAGAATTTACAATACCAAGTATAAATCACATAAAGTATATCACAACTGCTAACTGTAACATCACAAATTTCTTGCATTGTATAGGGTTCGCCGGTCTGGCTCAGGGTTGTGTATATTACTTCACACCATGTTCGTGCCAGTAGCACGCGCGCGCGCGTACACGCACACATATTCAGGCACACGGGAAAATAAAGACGTAATCATTTCAAGATGTTTACTGAGTTCTGCTAACTGTAACAATACATGCGTACAATTACCACGTACAAAACAGAATAATTAAAATAAAATAGACTATATGACATCCAAACTGTTCTTTAACTCATATCTATTAACTCGCTTTCTTGTCTGTTTTATTCAGTAACAATAAGCTAAAGTCTTGTAACTTTAACAGCTAAGAAATGTATGACAGTGCGGCTTCGTCTGTTTGTCTGTTCGGTGCAAATTTTGTAATCGATTTTATACAAACTTTCCAATGGATTAGATACTTGAAACGATAAACACAGCTTAAAACCGGATGACAGTGAAATATAATAAGGAAAAAAATGTGAAAACAATTACTTAAAAAACATAATTTAGAAATATTCGTAAACTGTGTTTTTAAAATATGCGATAGAAAAATTTCACTTACACAGGACAAAAAAATAGAAAATAATATTAATTATTTTAAGTACCGGTATGCTACATTTTTAAAAGAATTATAACGTATAAACTAATTCCTCGTATGAAAATACCAGTAAGATCAAAACTGAAACAAGTAGTTATCAACTTTACTACTTTCCTCAGTATTGGGGCAAATTTACACAGTAAGTATTAAAGATGCAATTAACTGTCATTTAAACCCAAAAATATAACTATAGTTATCATATTTTAACTGAACGTGTAGTTTTACGCGAAATGGTTGAAGAGTTCACAAAATTAAAAGTTCACCATTTATGCGTATGTTATCTTCTAAAACGGCGAAAATTGCTAAACTTTTTCAGTAAACACCACCAAAATAAATCCTTTGTTTTAAACAGAAAAAAAAACAAACGTATAGAATTTATTCCAAACTAATCATTATAACCGGAAATGCGACATGTATATTTACTCATGCAATGCTCTATTTGAAAATGCCAAATGTATGTAAAATAATCCTTTAGACGTATTGTATGGTTTACTCTTAAAGTATTAAATTTAGTGAAATTAGGTCAGAGAGTTCTCAAATGACACATACAATAGTGACTCATGTCGTGCTAACTTACAAAATGGTTGATCAACAACACTATACTCTGCTAAAATCTCAGTTATTTTGATAAGCTATCAAATATAAAGTTTATTTATTGATGGTCTCGTAGAATCCGAAATATGAAATTCAATTTTAATATATTCACATTGCTCCATCTTCCAAAATTGTGGTCCGACAACAATATATTCTATTAAAATCAAAGTTTTGCCGATGAAATGTCAAAATAAGAAATACGTAGATCTTACAATATAACTGAACGCACTGTATTCATGACGCGCTTTCTTACTAAATGGCTGATATAATAATTAAATTTAGCCTCCTTTCGATTTCCGGCAGTGTCGACCTAAATTATAACATGTATGAATTGTGCCTGTATATGTCGTTGTTCATCTGGTTTTCTCTGGGATCCATATCTCTTTTCCCCCGACCATACATTCCTGTGACAGGCTCCGTATGGATCTCGTGTCACCCACTCCCCCTCCTAAGTGCTGTAAAGCTCGCTGTTTTGTGCGGTCCAAAATATATTCGCTCATCCACTGAAAAAATTAGATTATGAAGTATCAAAATACAAAAATAGGTTTTAATCGAGAAGAATTGTTCTAGATAAATGATGGTGCTTAAAATTAAAAAATTGAGGCAATTTGAAAATAGGAACATATAGGCTTACTGGTAACCTGTTAAGTACGTACAAAATAAGTTTGTATCAAGTTTGATTAAATTTCTGCATTCGGGTTCAATATATATTGGCGAGAGACGGTACAGACACATAGGCCTACAATGTGCACATTAATTACATATGCATGATCTCACAAGCCTAACTTTCCAATTTGAAATGTAGGTTTAGGATCTCATAAATATGTGACTGGGTAAAGCTTACAAGGTACTTGAATATAGTGGAAGTGTTACAAAGATGTTATCCGCAATCAGTAAGCAACATCCATAATTATTTCATTTAAATAGCTAGTTGCATATTTCCCAACAGTTAATTAGGTTTTTGAAACTATTACCTTGGTTTGGCTATCTTTGCACTAACGAATTTTACCATAAAGATATTGAGAAAATGTTTATTATTTAAGTAAACTAAACTGCTTAAAAATCTTTGGCGATATTTTACACTTATCTCGAACATAAAATATTGTTAGTACTTAAATGTATATATCCCTGAACCGCAAATTTAAGTCATACTTATTTTGAAATACATGCAGTTAAAAACATAGAGTTGTGTTCACCAGTCGTATTGTAACATTCTGTCGTAATTTCATTGGGTACCGGGTACTGTAAAAAACGTTATTATACTCTGTTTCATATAACTTTGGATGCATTTGACAGCAACTTACGGGCAATAATTTTTAGTATTTTGTAATTTGTTGCACAATGCAAGACATTTTTAGCTATAAAATGAACCTGAAATGTCCATTTTAGCAATTGTACAGCAAAGTTTGTCTTGTGTAGTGACACAAATAACAAAATACGTATTACAAATTATTGACCATAAGTTGCTGTCAGACTTATCCAAACTTATATGAAATGGAGTATAGTGGGGAAATACAACACCTACACACACACACACATATATATACACACACATATATATATATACACACATACACATGCATACATGCATGCATACATACACACACACATGCATACATGCATACATACATGCACGCATACATACATACATACACACACATACATACATACATTCAGACAGAAGCGCGATCTCATAAGCACAGGCCTATCTTTCCAAAAGGAAAGTACGCTAAAGACGCGGGGCGCATGCAGCACATAACTTATGTAAAAATAACTTATCTAAGTCACTAGCAATATTATTGTACGGCAAATGATGTCAACTGTTGTGCGATTTTACTTCAACGACATCTACTTTCTACACTCCTTACAAGAATCTCTTACATACATCCCATGATTTTTTATGTTTATCGTTTTAAATCTTACAAGTATTTTCTATTTTCATAGGATAAGTTGTTTTATACGTTTGGTCCGTTATGACAGAATATTACTGAACTAAATGTGAAATAAGCTTTTAAAAGAAGCGAAAGCACAGTTATCGTACCGGCGCAATTTTGATCTTCCCAACCCCTAAGCATCCAGCCAAATCTTGAAATAAAAATAATCAATTTTGTTAACTTATATAAAAGAACATAGTAATGTGTTCCTAGTTCACTTCTTATAAGCCTGCGTCTACTGAAAGGTAATATCAGTAGCTATGTTTTCATGAAAGTACTCTTAAAATTTTCCTTCGTGGAACAAAATAAGAAAGAAAAACCCAATAAATCAACACTTATGAGTAGGGTAACACTAAAATATTTTGGTAAAAATACCACTAGTTTTACTACAAATTATTTATTCGATATTAATTAATTATATTATTTTGCTGTCATAAATAGTTGTTTAGAGTTAGAACCGAAAAAACGTTCTGCATCAAATCTTCGTTAAATTTTCCAGGATTTACGGTTTCAAACATAAATCGTTCTCAGAAAACGTTGTGGCCGACAAATTTTTGATGCTTGAAAGTGAGCTTTGTGCTTAGCCTCGAAAATTTTACTTATTTTGTATAAATATGACATACAAATCAATTAACAATGCAAAAAGTAAACATGTATAGGCAAGTCGATGCCGGGGAGACTACATAGTTGACACGGATTATTTGAATTCATTAAAAGTAGTCTGTCTTTTTTTCAGTGACAGTATCTTCTATTCAGATACCATACAAAATTTTTTAGTGGACACATTGTTTATAAATTCTTAAACCACACTAATTAGCATGCAAAATAGTTACTTTAATAGTGCTAAGTATATACACAACCATTACACGAAGCAAATTATACAGAGTAGAGACTATCATAAAGAATTTATTTAATTCAGGGATAATATAATCGAAATATTTTACCATTTCCTTGTTTTTTTTTAGAAAACAAACGATTATGTAAGAAACTAACAGATAAATGCGTTTCTCATTAATTGACAGTAATTGTGTGTGAAGCTTGTTACAATGATGACCTTCACGTAATACATCATTGTAAAAATCCAAGAGATTATTTTTAATAATGCCTTTGTAATCCTAACTGAAGTAGATACTTTAACTAAAACGCGACCAAAGTGAAATACAGGTATGAAATAATTAAAAATATTTTTCCTTCGCATTATTAATGTTTTGTTATACTGCGTTCGTAAAAATAATAACATAATTACTGGGCGAGTAAATTTCGAAATGGTTTGGTCACTTTACACGCATACTGATTTGAAAACAGTGTGATTAAGTTAAAAATCCAGAAGAGCAGAAAATTCTCTTTGTTTGATTGAGTATTCGGGGAAATAAGAGATTATAAAATATATGATTTTCCTATTTTGTAATTAATCACCGATGCATTATTTTACAAGAAGTTTACGTAGCGTACATGTCTAGTGGTTCAAACCATCAAACACAATATAACGTATATAGATGAACATAATGTATTATATTGGAAAAGTTTTTTCACGGCAATGTACAAAATCATTCTCTGTAAACGTGTATCAGTTGTTTTATCGGCACATGCATTCAGCTACGTTGCCGCATGCCGGACAAGTATCAATTTGGAAATTTGTTTATAAGTAAAGCCACAATTTTATGGCGAAAAGATATTTGCAACATTTGGTTTCAATGCCTTAAGGGGGATTATTATCTAAATAAATAATGTTAAAATGAACTTGAAATTATTTATTTTGTAGTAGACATAAATGACAAGTATTGGAGAAACATAATTTTTTTTAGAAAAAAATTTTTAATATATGTTTTGACACTTTTAAACGAACTTTGCATGCTAATTTTACAGCCATTACAGCAAGAATCAGAATAAAATATTTTACTAATTACTGCATTCAATTGCTAGATTAAAGTACGAAAAAGTGCGTGTCACATTAGGTTTTTAAAAACAGTTGTTTGAAACAGTTTACTGATGCATTTTACATGCTAATGTAAATGCATTTTTCATAATTTTTTGTTATGTAATTTCAGTAGCAAATTTAGACACTATAACCAACGATTTGAAACAAAAATACTACACCGTATCATACTGTTGCATTTAAATGAATTTTATAAGCAATAATATTGTAGTTTGTTAAACTAGTTCACGAAATTTAAACATAAAATCAAATGTATGTAACGATGTGTTAGGTTGACTACAAATCCCCTGTGAAGTGCTTCCATCTGGCGAGAAAGACAAGAAATATTTGAACTGTACGAAAGCATGTCCCCCCCTTCCTTCCCCAACTTTCGGACAGGACCCGTGTCACGTACAGTTGGTAGAAGGGTAGGGAGGTGGGGCGCGAGACTACAGCACCAAGAGCGTGGGAATAAAAATTCTTGTAGCGACTGGCTGACACTGTTGCCATATCTTTCGAAGGTTGTCACAAGAACAGTAGGGCCCATGTGCCTGCCAGCCGTGTAGGCAGGCCGCTGAGAATGTGAGTTGTTTAGTGTAACGCTTTCCTCTAAGGTCTCTATTATTTACATTCATTTATTTACAACATATTTTACTGCTAAAGTAATATTTTTTAACGATATTTTTAAAGAACATTTTAAAAAGATTAACAACAGTTAATCAGACGAAACAACAAAGCAGGAGCGTGGCATTCTGTTTGTTCCTTAATAATGATATTAGTTTACCAGGAAGAAATTTATGTATGTAATATATTTCATAAAAGTATATAATATATCACTTTTACGTAATCCGTAATGAAAAGCAAAAATTAAATCATTCGTTACTTTTCGGAACACATTAACGTTTTTTTTTTTTTTTTCGTTTACTGAGGAAATTAAACAGTAGCATAGTTCCTAAACTGAACACAAGCTGTGTTGCTAAGAGTAGTTCAAATACCTACATCTACTTGAAATTCCCGCTAACCTAAATTACAAATTGGTAAGTTCGGACACTGCTAAAACGTAAAGTGGTACAAGTACAATCATACTTATCACGTTTGAGTAACATTTGTTTCGAATATAAACTATTTTTTTTCAAACGAAATTTGAGGTAGCTCAAGATATGTTTCTGAAAGACACACAAAAAAAAAAAATAACAAATTGTAAATGGCACAGATTTTAGAGGAAGGCGTTACACTGAAAAACACATATATAACACTTTACTATGAATACATACACGTAGTTTATTTTTTAACTTTGTACTTTTCGTATAAACAGTGAGACGCCACACTTAAAAACACACAATTTACTTTATATTACACTGCACTGAAAAGCATTCCGTAACATTTGTTTTGATCATAAACTAAATATTTTTTGTGCAAATTTTCAGACAGTGTAAAACATAGAGTAAAATTTTCCGCGTGCAAAAATCGCATACAAATTTCATTCAAATACAGTACTGTTCCTATTTTAATAATGATTTTGCTTATGCACTGTTGCTGAAAATAAGACAAGGCAATCGAAATTTAAAAAAAGAAAAATAAATAAAATTCCTGTTACCTCAGTTCACAGCAATACATATGAAGTTTCAACTGTCGCTTTCAAGAGTTTCAATTTCATATTCGTGATATGACGAAACCTGATGAATGTTCTGGTAAACACAAATTTTCGCAGAGCTTTAGATTCTACGGACAGAAACTTAGGCAATATCATTTGAAAAATGTGTTTTCACGATTCCTTTCTTTTTAACTAAAGTCTGTTCGCGACATAAGTTAAACAATCACTCAGCAGTTGCAAAAATACTTATTTTTTTCAGACGTTACAGCCAGTCCACCAGGGTTTAGTGCTTCTACCCATCCTCCAGAAAAGGTACTGCAATGAATATTTTCAAATAATTGCAAAATAGTACAAAATACTAATTTATATAAAATTTAATATTTCCCTACCATTTGAAATTGATGAAATAGAATCATGCAGAACATTTGTTGGAAAATTTAGCTACATATCCCGCGCTGTATCTCGGTACTTCTTTATCTTGTATTGAAATTTCAGCCAAGCCCTTGTCATTCACAGATGTTTCACTATTGTCTATGTCATGGTTTATACTCGCAATGTCTCTGTTTCGGCCTTTTTAACCACACTGACAAACATCTGACTAGTTAGATATGGTTGATTTTTTTTATATTAAATAATAACAGCTGATAAAACCGAATTTTGGTATTTAATTCCCTAACACAAGCATTCTCGGTCATTACTTGAAATCTGTTGGTGTTGAATTGTCATATGTGTATCCAATATTCCGTATTCTAATTTATGCAATTTGTCATAATAAACTACAGCAATTCAGTTTTTAGCAAGTAGCTATACGTTTCTAGGAATGATAACATGGAAATCAAAATATCTTTTTGGAATGGCATTATCACTTTTTTCAGAAATTCTCATTTCTGCAGTAACACTTTTCGTTTAATTAAAACTACTTATCTGGTCCTCTGAATGCACACCAAATGCGCTGTGCCAAGAATTTTGGTAGTCATTAAGAAATCTTGAATTCAAAATATAATTGTTGCCATATTGTGAGAAAATAACTACGTGGCATATTTTACTTTTTGACGTACACTTTTCTGGCCATTGCTACTTATACCATTCTGTAAGGTCCTAACGCTCGATCTTCTGTTTGTTGTAGCAAACTCGAGAGCAGAAATTAATTTCATTGAACGAGAAAAACGTCGAAATTTCCTGTGAACTAATCGTTTTCGATTTTTTTTTTTTAATCTGGTTGAACACAAGTTCCTTGTACATTTCCTCAGAGTAAACGATCCAGGTAACGAAATCCCAACTGTTTCAGAGGTAAATATACGCTTTTCGGGAAACTGAACGCAATGTTATTGTTGCTGCAATGTCACTGTCTTTCCACCTTGCTTGTCCTTTTTTCAGTAGTCATTCTATTTGCTGAACTGTAAAAACTGTTTCTAAGATTTTATGTACCTGAGTCCTAATGGCTTTAGGACAACGTTTATGATTAATTTTTAAATTCAACAATTTTTGCATTAACTGCGCGCATTTAGTTTTCATTTTCTTCTGCTGCATCTTTGTCATTAAATTCTTACTGTAGTGCGTTTGCCTTATTTTTAAGAAATGAAACTTCTTGCTGCAAATTTTGTAACTAAGTACTGATAATAATTGCATGTGGTGGTGGGCACGTTTAACCTTTCATGTATAATTATGCTAACATGGACGGTAGAAAAGAATTTTCAGAAAATAATTGAAGCAATGAAAAACTAACGCCGACGTTGTGAGAAATTTTGAATGAGCTAGCCTTATCAGGCTAGGCAAACACAGTACGCTATATTAACAGTCAGTTCATAGCTCTCGATATGTAAAAAATTATAATTTCTAAAAAAAAAAAATAATATGTACTAACTTGTTAATATATAGAGCCGGGCCAAATCACGATGAAGAAAAAGATAAAACATGACAAACGGACCGTATTATTTGGCTCTACGCTCCATTCGCCAAGCACAGGCAAGAACGCGCGGACTGATATTGTGACGTCATGCCACCCTCCCTCGGGTACCGTTAGCCAGAGGGGTCGGTTTCTAGTCCAAGAAAAATACGAGAGAAAGGGGTTGATTTATGGACAAATTGCAAGAAAAGGCTTTTTGCGTCAAAATTTTCAGAAATATTCGTAGAATAACATATCCAAAATCCACTGAAATCCACCTTCCGGTATTTACTTTTTTTCTGGAATTTGTCCCGAAAAAAATGCGGAAAAAATTAATAAGTCGAAACGGTGCATCTTACGAGTAAACGTGTGGAGAGAAAAATTAAAGAGCATAACATTTACCATAACATATCTAAAATTCACGAAAACCCGCTTACAACTTCTGCTTTTTCCGGAATTCGTCCCCTCCTGAAAAATATTAAATAATGAAAAAAAAAAAAAATCGAAAACAGCGCACTTTACAGCAAAATATTTCAGATCAATAGGTAAAGTGCATAGCTTTTCCCGTAAAACGTTCTAATTTTGTACTAATTCGCATAAAATCCGATATGTGTTTTTTTTTCAGAATTTGTCCCGAAACAGTCATAATTAGAGAAGGTGATTCATCGCGGGAAAAGTTGACTGTTAGGCTTCAATGTAATGTATTCATTTCTGATGCTTTGATTTCGTTACTGGTGAGTCCCTATTTGACTGGGCCAATGACAGACCTTGTGCACTACTACTGGACGTCTGTGATTTGTCTGTAAACAACTAGACCGTGCTATATAATTATCGGCCAACAATGCATGACGCAGGACGCTACACTTATTTACAGGCCCTTGCCTATTCTCATGACTACATTCTTTGAAAATAGTTCCTTACTAAACGGAATAATTAGTTTGCCTCTATGAACTCGTATGGGTAACATAAGATTTTATGCAGTGTATGTGGCACTATTTTCCAATAAACTTCCCAAGTTCCGAATAACTGCATCGGAGCACTGGAAAATTTAATCAAACAAATTGGTTTTATACAAAACAAATCAAATTACTAGAATCAATAGGGCCTACAGGAAATGCTTTATCACCGAGGAAAATAATAAAGAAATACCTTCATCTTAAATTTATCAAAATAAAATATTAATAACTTGAAATTGTGTGTATAACATTTATATAAAGAAACAAAGGCATTTGAGGATGTTTAAAGGTTATAGGTACATAACTAAATATTACCTTAGTTAGAATTAGTTCTGAAAAGGCGTTTGTGATAGATTTAATTCAAATGGACGGTGTGTGTGTGTGTGTGTATATATATATATATATATATATGTGTGTGTGTGTGTGTGTGTGTGTGTGTGTGTATGTGTGTATCTACACATTTTTTTGACATCCTGGTAAAGGAGATTGCTCACCCGTGAAATATTTTACATGCATTTCGACCTATTGTGGTACATGATGTGTGGAAATATCCTATGTATTAAAAATAAAGTCACCAGGTGTAAACTCAATAAACTGCAGTATCTAGTACAAACATTATTTTTAATTTAAATGCATGTAGGTCGTATAATAATGTTTTCCTTGCATTTAACTATTACAAAGCAAATTTGGTGAATCAAGTGAACCGATCAAAACAATTGTCACATTTAAAAAATGTATAGCTTCTTTGAAACATTGGTGACATAAAAATGCGAGGAAATAAGTTTACGTAATCTGGAAACTTGTTACAATTTCTGAAATAATGTGAACAGATATTGATATTTCATGCATTTAAATTTAAGCTGTAAGCAGCGCCAATTGTAGTGGTATGAAATACTGAACAATTTAGTTAAATTTATAACTAAAACATATAAACAGTATGTCATATTATTTCCTGATTTCACGCTTTGTACTCAAAGTTTACTCGTTAATGAAAGTATGATAGTGATACACATATAATATACGAAAATTGTTGCTGGCCAAATGTCATGAAGAGGGAGGAGGGGTGAGTGACAATATATCGGCTGCGTAGTTGAAACCAGGACGCAGACGTGCTACTCAAAGACCTAGGAATGTGATGAAAAAGTACTCCGTACTAAAATATCATGGAAATATCTGAGCAAATGCAAAGAAAAATAAATTTTAAAAAATTTCATAAAAAAATATGTAAGTTAATTAAAATGTGCTTCTCAATATGTTTTGCCTTAAAATGACTTTCAAATATTCACTCCGCATTGTAAGTAGTCCCTAAACTAACATTTCAGATGTATACGAAGGTATGTAGGTATATGTACACACGTTGTTCTATACTTCTATTTTCTTAGCTAAAAAAAAGGTTAATTTTAAATTCCATACGATTTAATAAGTGCATGCCATGTACAGCACTGAAGGAGAAAACCAATTAATCAGAAGTCACATAA
Source organism: Medauroidea extradentata (assembly GCA_003012365.1). Classification (NCBI taxonomy): domain Eukaryota; kingdom Metazoa; phylum Arthropoda; class Insecta; order Phasmatodea; family Phasmatidae; genus Medauroidea; species Medauroidea extradentata. The sequence continues at coordinate 30,991 of PNEQ01047646.1, forward strand.
CTCTAATGAGATGTGATCTATGTTTTAAAATTTGCATTATTTCAACAAGTTTTGATGCTTGGGAAGGGGTAATGCGTATATATGTGCGCTTTAAACGGGTCTATGGATTCCCAGCAGCTAAAATTCCACGCAATCCCACCGGGACTGAACCCAGTTTATATAAGGCTTAACGTCTCCTCGGCATCGAGGTCATTAGAGATGGCGTCACACAACTTTGACACAATGACAGAAACTGGCAGAATGAACCATTCCAGGCCAGCATCCCAGTTTACAAAAGTTTCCCACTCGTTGTATGACAAAAACTCCTGTAACCACTGAATTTAATCCTATAGTAACAAAAAATAGGAACGTTCAGTTAATTTGAAATACCATCTCTAAAAAATTATTTAACAAAATATTTTAACTATTTTTATAGCTTCCATTACTGATGTACTATTGTCATCCACTTAATGGAAGTTGTAACGTTTGCTTACTTCTGTTTACATGCTTAAGTAGTTTAATAATTTTGGATAGTTTGGTACGTTTTCGTCCCTACGTAACACCTTTGCGCCACTTGGACATTTTTGCTGAACACTTACACGATCTAGAAACGGCATATAATACACCAAATTCTGGAACATTGAATGTTACTTGGTTACTGTCCGCGCGCCAGCTCTGAGTCCCTGGCGGGTATGCGTTTTTCGTCCGTAAACATGTAAATACCTAATACGAGGCATATATGTCGACACACGTACTAACCGCAGTAACGTCGTAAGTTAGGACGTGTTTGCCACTGTGTTACAGTAGCGTACGTGACGTTTAGGAGAGACAATGCATACACGCCGGGGACAGAGCTGGCGCACACACAGTACGTGAACAGCCTAGTTTGGCAACAATGCTACAGCCCAGGAACTGAATGGTGTGATGGAAAGAGACCGATAACCACCCAGGGGGAGGGGTGGGAGTTGGGAGAGATCATGGAGGGAGATGTGGGGAGGGATATGAGGAGTTGACTAACACCACGTGATCAAGTATGCGAGTGTGCTGCTCTCCTTTGTGGATCTGCGGAAATATTTCAGCTACGTAGAGAAACGATTCTCTAAACACACAACAGATGTGTTAGTATCGGTAACCTGAAACAAGATGGCGGGGACTAATTTCCCTTAAGGCGGCTCTGTACTGGAGTGACCTTGAAGTGCGCTTCTCATGCCACGTGTTCGAGCAGTACGAGAGGCGTGGCGTAAATACGAGGGCGCGGCTTATCACTGTGACGTACCTAGAGGAAGTCTCAGTGGAGGGGGTGCGAGCAATATGCATATCACTTCCCCTCCCTCATTTGTGCGCTTGTCGCCCTGAGGAGATGGTCATGCTAAAAGAAGCTAACCGGGGTGTCGAGCCGGCAGGTACAGCGCCTCTTGCATATGAGTAGCGACGTGATGGCTTCGGTGTTTTGTTACCCAGCAGCGCGTGGCGTCAATCAATTATTCCTGGCAGATATATGTTGTACAATAGCCGTGCTTAATTATACACAAGCAGCATATTAGCAATATTCAGCCCTTGGTAAACTGTTTTGAGAGACTGATTATGTTATTTTACTGGACAATAATTTTATGGCCAAAGATTTTTTTATAAAGTGCGCGAACTGTTAGCTTCGATATGAAGATTACAAAGGTTGACGGGATTTTAATGTGACTGTGTTTGTTAAGAACATAACTGGAGTCTAACAAATATAAATTATATGTATAGCTTCGAATTAGCGGAATTATTAGCTTGTAAATTAGAATACGCGCTAAACAATTTCTGATTTGTGTTGTTATAACATGACGGCTTCTAAAACTACTTAAAAAGCTCCATTATAATGACAAACTGTACTATTCTGGACATACGCCATTGCGATATATGTCGTTCCAGAAATTTTAGAATGAGACTAAGAAAAACAAACAACGAAAACGAAAAAAAGACAGAAAACAAGCCTAGTTGGCTGTAGTCAACACATCCATAAACCCAAACAACACAACATGAACGCTCCCATAAGGAATTAGTCAACAACAAATTCGTTTTTGTTGTTGGTTTTCTTAGTCTCATTCTAAGATTTCTGGGACGACATATATCGTAATGGCGTATGTCCACAATAACACAGTTTGTCATTCTCTCCTACTGCAAGAAACATTCAAAGACATCTACACTATAATGTTTCAAAAGTACTCTATTCGTATTCTTGCCCCGCCTAAAATTTTTGGCACTACGATAACAATTAAAAAATAATTTCAGTGGGTGTTTCTATACCAGACCTACTTCAGTGTGTCAGTCACGGAGAAACGAGCCAGCGATGGGATTGCGAACACTACAGTGAGCGGCCTATAGCTATAAGTCGTCATTTAAGGAAATTGTGAGTGTTACGTGTTTTTAACTTTGTGAGAGTCGTCGTCAACACCTTCTAGACACCAATGCAACTAGTGCTACAAGTCATATGCGTGTGGATATGCTGTATGGAGACAAGAAATAAGTAAATGTAATACAAACCAGTGTCGTACAGCATATTGATGTTGAAAGAGCTGTAGACTGTATGTACGTATAGCATATAAGTACAGGTCACGATATTCTCCCTGGAAAGCAACAATATTCGATGATGGAATGAACTTAAATTGAACCTACTACGAATTATGTGTTAACGGTGAAGCCATCGTTAACATTTGTTTTGTATGTGAACAGCCCGGAACATTTGTCAATGATTTCAAGATACTTTTGTTGATTCTGTGACATGATTTACAGTACGTGTTGACATGGTAGGGTAGGTGGTACGAGACGAAAAACATGTATGAATAAAGACTGTTTGGTTTATTTTATACTACGGGTGTTATAATTGTGGGCGCGAGTTCAGGTGTATTAATGTGTCTATCAGTTAGTTAAGAATAGGACGAGATGATTACGGCGAACATGTTAAAAGTTGAGAAGCTAAAGCATCTACAGTTGTTACATGTTACAGATATTTATAGTAAAAATGTAATTGTACTGAAGTGTTTGGCTTTCTGAGGTAGTCTGAAGACATAATATTGAAATAAAATCTGCAAGGACTAACGTACATTTCATAATTTCATCATAGTATGAAAGAAAATTCTGTTCGATAACCTTGAGAAGAGTGGGAAAATCACTGAGTTAAGAAATAAAATATATGGTTGGAGTGCTATTACACGAAACCGGTACCGTATTAAGACACACATTGTAGGAAAGCGAACAGGACGAAGCACGTACCACTGTATGACATTTATTAAATTGTATGAATAAGAAATGTTTGTGTCAGGTTATATGCGACGTAACTTACTTTTGACCACAACTCACTTCGGAAATAAAAATAGAACAATATACGTTTGATATTTCCTGTAACTAGTGTGACTGGTAGCAGTGAATCAGAATTTCATCTACATCAGTGAATAAGTTATGATGAGATGTGTGCTCGTGTTGAACAACTTCGACTAGCACTGCGGTAGCTTCACCTCTGTTGGCGATATCTTCACCGGTGATAACTACCGACATGACAATGACTATGACGGTGTATGGGACTTCCTAGTCAAAACTGGTAATATATGTGACTTGGTCAACGAAGCATGGATGAAGCTTCTGTTACAAGGTCTTAGTTTTGCATTGTGACGACATGAAGTTGATGAGAACACTAAACTAAGGTTTTTTTGTTGCTAATCAGACAATATATGGACATGATTTTGAATGTTTTAAAGTGAAGTCTAAATATATTTTCAAGGTATGCGGTGTTTGTTTTACAAGTAGTTGATCATAGATTGAATGTATATAAATTTTTATAGTTAGGGAAACAGGGTTTTTTATTAAACACTTTTTTGTGTTTAAGGGTAAAGAAATTACAGAAATAGTAATATATGAAACTGGAATAGCTGATCTGGTATGGAAGAAGGCCTGTGATATGAGATTGAAAGATAGTATTTGCATGGCTGCGAGTTGATGTGTATATCTAACTGCTCGTTAGCGGAGACAAAGTCATATCTGCGTATATTTACTGTAGAAGAATGTGATGATCAGTTTAGACAGGTTCTGATGGGACTGTTGGAGAGTGAAGGTTGAGTTGTGTGGGGGTATCGGGGTGGGGGATGGTATGTGTGTGGGTGTAGGGGTGGTGCGTTTAGCATAAGTAATATGGATATGAAATTACATGTCAGTTTCTTAGATGTTGTTGTGCACACCATGATTGAAAGTAGTCGAAGAGTCTTGCATACCATATGTAAGTATCCAGAAAAATTTATTATTTTTAAAACTAAAAATTGTTTTTGTTGGAAATTTAAATAAATGTAGCTAATTTGGTAGGAGTGTGAGTGTAGACGATGAAGTTCTGTAGGAAATAAAGTCCGTGTAGTTATAACATAAAATATTTACCAAAAAGGTTTTTAATATTTGATTGATTTTATTGGGAATCTATAGGATATAGCTAAGAAAGACGTCATATTTAAGTAGTATTCATTAATGACATTTAAATAAAGTTACAATATAAAAAAACGTTAATTTTAAAATTGTTGATCAATACGTAGTCTCAATCGATGGTTGTTACTACTTACGGTTGTCTAGCTGCTATGTGAAGACATTGGTGACAAGCTGTGTAGAGAGAATTATGAAGGAAATATATTTTTTATGAAGGGTAAGAAAGTGGTGGTAAAGTTGGGAGAGGGAAGTGGAGGGGGTGTAGTAGTTTGAGCGGGTTATAACACGAGTGTCGGTGCGAGGGGAAAGTAGGGGTGGAAGGGGGGAAATTCATTTTGTGACTAACAGCCAATTAAAATAAAGGAATAAGTAGTGGTAGGGGAGGGCGGATAAGTTAATATATACATGTGAAAAAGGGTGGGGGGTATCAGTGTGTCGATGGAGCCCGTCCGTGTAAGACGTGTCGGTAGTTGATTTAATTAAATAATTTTTATATAAAATGTTTTAACATAAAAAGAATTTTACTAAAAAGTTTTTTATTCAATATGTGCGGGGTTATAATGGAATGCAAAATCGAAAAAATTCGGAAGAAACACTAAGATGGTGGCCGGAAACAAAATGGAGGTAATGTTTATTTCGGGATTTTTCGGAATCTTTTGAAATTTTTTTAGAATTTTGAAATTTGAAATTTTTTTGAAATTTTTTGTAGTTTTTGAATTTTTCGAAATTGTGGAAAATTTTGGTAATTTGACACTCAAGGTAAAGGTCACAGTTAAGGGTCAAGGTAATCCAACATGGCGGTCGGGGCTGTAACGTCACGATATGGGGCTGTAACGTCACGACATGGCTCCTCACTTGGGTAGGCTCCTCACTCCGGCTCCATGCACCAACTTTGGCTAAATCATACTACTGTGAGTGACTGCCTCTTGCAGTCTATTGTTTCAAAGACAACACAGAGTAATGTATAAGCACTGCTAGGGACTGCTTGACCTAAAACACGTCACGCTTTGCAATACTGAGCAGAGGCTACAAACATCCCCACATAATCGTCAATACTCTGCAAAACACCACTGGGGAGGTGACCTTGACAGCTATTGCGAGTGCTGGGAGGGATGGTGTGCTGCTCGCCGCGTGACTCATGCTCTGGCCTGGCATAGCTGGGCCAGTCTGTAAAAACCCACACGCCCTCCCTCCTACCTCTTTCTAGTAGCACTTGGTCTGCCAGGATAGACTCTGTCTTTCAGCTTGCACAATTTTTATTAGTGCTGGGCCGACACCAGATTGTCCAGATACTTTTCGGTACCGATACTTGGTTGCCGATACCACAGACACCAATTTAAATCTATTCTGCATATGAAATCAAATTGAAGTTACATTTTCTGAACATACATTTTATTTACTCTTCATGCATAGAATTTACTGTAACTTACTCAGCTGTAATTTCTTAAAATATTTAACACACCCTAGGGCCGGTCTTACCACCTCTGGGTAACATCTGGGTAAATTTTATCTCCTAGGTAGACGACAAACTGCGTCTTACGAACTCTAGGTAGGCCTAACTAAGGGATAAATTTCTGGCTATTTTATCGGGAGGTTGAAGCTCTGGATAAGGCGTACACTGCAGTTAAGTATGGCGACGAAAATATCATATGTTAATTTTTTA
>PNEQ01047647.1:0-15513 GCA_003012365.1 Medauroidea extradentata
AAGTCACCCGTTCGTATCTCGTAGATGAAACTGTCGGTGTCCATGTAGGCCAACTGCAAATCATCACCGTACTTAGCCTTCATTATATCATAGTGGAAATGATACATAAGTACTTTTGACAAATCAAGTACAGCAAGGCCGGCATAGATGGGCTTATCGAACAAGATTGCTTCATGCTCAAGTTTCACAAGCGACAGGTATTCTGAGTAAATAATTCTGTCTTTGAAGGCAGGTTTAGCAACTAGTTTCTTGAGTCGCTTTTCAATACACACAAGACTCATTCTCTGTCTGTTGCGCTAATTTTCCATTAGTTTCCCATAGACAGCGTTGTTAGCCAGCTTGTAAAAGTCCTTGTCGAACTAATTTTCTGCTGCTGCACATCTAGCCGTATTCAGCTGGATGTATGGCTCTAGCCAGGCACTTTGCTCAAACTCCAACACACTGTGAATTTTTTCAATCATAAGTCCATGTCTAACGGCTTGTTTGAGCATAAAATAGTGAACGATATAATTCTTCTTATTTATCAATGTAGTCATAATTTTCTTCTGTGATGATCGTGGAGGACATTCGTTTATCGGCAGAAATGGTAGATCTTTGTGATCCTTGTGTAGTTCAGGAGGATACATTACATCACATTCAATGATGTATTCCACAGGAGAAGTGTCCGGCACACTCATGATGTCTAGGTCGGTACTGGACCACTTGAAATTTCTTATAGGTAGAAGCAGACTCATAGCCCAACTATACAAATTATTAGCATCCAGGTACTGTAGGTAAGTTTCTGGCTGCGTAGGATTGTATTTCTCACCATCATACTTGTTGTTAGAAACACAGAGTCGCTTCACGCACTGGGCCACACCCCCTCGAATCCCTCTCTCGAGATACAAGTACATGTCATAATCTGTCAGAAGTTCGAGCTTTACTGATGTTGCCTTCAGCATTGCATCAAATGCATATCCGGGCAAACTTACATAATGCACGCAGTCCAGTCCGTATGTTTCTAGGCAGAGGCTGCGAAAGTTCTCAAATACATCTGCAAGTAGGAGAACGTCTGTTTTCAAGTAGATGTCGGAGTAGTTCTTCAGAGTTTTGCAAACGAATTTCTCCCACACAGCATGTGCATGTTCGTAGTCTTGATCACTAATGTACGTATCTGTCAGTCGATTGTAGAACTTTTCCTTTGGTGGTAGCTCTGTCTCTTCTAATCCTCCGATACTGTCGACGTAGTCATAGGGAAACACCCCCTTTCTTCTTACTAGTTCAAATTCATCAGTACTGAAGAATTTCACAGTGTTGCAGAACTTTGCGGCAGGCAGATTTTGTGCTAATGTCGCCAGGCTGCTAGCCATGAAACGAATACTGTCGATAAATTGTATGGTTAACTTGTCACCGAGTAATTTTCCAAATGTAATAATTTTTTCTTCATTGTGTGGGATGATGGTAATATCTTTGCTGTCATATGCCAGTTCTCTGAAGATAAAGTTTTCATCATATGCTAGGTTGTGAAAAAATACAGGAAGTTTCTTCGGGAGTCTTCTGAGCAAGTTACATTGGTTACAGGCCGCACCAATGTACTTTCCACTAAAGTGACAGTGGTCACGAACCTTCACATTGCTTTTACTGAAGCTCCCACTACAGTGACAACATATGTTGGCCTGGAGATATGCTGCATTTTGTGATGGTGTTAGTGGTACCATCTTTAATGAAGTGTCGTAGATCATCTTCACATTTCTACCTATCTCAACGATATTTTCAACAAAAATCTTAGGTGATTCTGGTCCTATGTAGATTATAGGTTCTTGAGGCAGTTGCATTGTCAATTGTGATGGTATGACATCATTGTCAATTTGCACAAAAATACAGAAGCTATATGCTTCATTCTTTTGGTATGACATGGTAATTGCCATCTCAGGATCAGGTTGACAGGCCTGGACTGGTATCAATGCAGCTTCAAAATCAGAGTACACAACAATCGGCAGTTTAGTTTTGTGTTGTATGTTCTTGAAACATAGCACTGGAGGCCTGCCATCAGGCCCTAGCTGTGGCATATCAGCACGAAGTGGTGCATTGCTCGTACAATATTTCCTGTGTTCAGTCAGACATTGCTCACCATCCAGTTCAGATACTCGCTGTTGATCGTCAAAGTGTACCAGGCATCTCTAGCAGGTGTAGACTTTGTGGCCATGTGCTGTCTTCTGAGAACGGACGAGTCGAGATAAGTTTGAAATGTAACAGTAGTGGTTGTTATCTTCATCTGTCAAAAGCAGCAAGTCGACTTTTTCTTCGTCTGTTACTCTGAGAGGGAATACCTTTTCTGACTTCTCGTCCAGGCAATAAACGTTGATTGATGTCTCAGGATTCTTCTTTTCAAAAGTGATAATTTCTCTTACTAGTGTCGGGAAAGTAATACCTGTAAAGTCGTACCTAGCTTTAGCATGATAATATCGTTCGTTCACTCTTTCAGGGTTATTATTTCTTTCGATGAACTTTGGTAAACACAGCCCATTTAAAACATTCATTGTCAATATTATTCGGATTGATGACTGCTCTTTTCGTTTTTATGGAATCTGGCAAGTCGATCCATGACGATGCTCTCAGTGGATCGAGTTTGTAAACTCGTAGCTGAAGACAGTTGACAGAGACGAGCATCCATCCTGACCTCTTCTCAGAATATTCACGCTCTTCAGTACATAGTTTTAAAATACTTTGTAACACGGCATTTTCAATACCGTCAGCATTATAGACTGGCAAATTTTTTGTCTTGAATGCTCTTTTAACTGTTCCCTCGACGAATGGCGCAGGCTTCGCATAATCACATTCCAGTACGATGTTAAATTTAAGGGCTGCGTGGTTTTCCACTTCATTTTTCAACTGACCTACTATATTTACTTTCTTGCCGTTCAAGTATTCACATATATCCTTGGCCGTGTCATCATTCTCCACCACATACGTCTTCACATTCCCACGGAATGCAGTTTCTGCTTAGACGAAACCGAACTCTGCTGCCAAACCAGACCCTACTACTACTTTAGGGCGGGTTGAGGGCGTCCTGGAGCAGGATTGCCTAGCAGATTCTGGTGGTGGCACATGTAAATTTTTCTGTATTGGTCGTGCTACTTTACTCTTGCATATCTTTAAGTGCATGGTTAAATTGTAACGACGAGCGAAACAGACAATACAGAAGTTACACTTAAGCAGATTTCGTTCCATGTTGCGCTCACAACATGCTTCATGTCGACGAGCATTTCGAAATTCTGTGAACTGCTTCTTGCAATACTTAAAGCAGTTAGTCACTTCTCTCTTGATGTTGCTATTACAGGTACGTATGTGCTTCATCAGGTCATCTTTGCGAGTGAACAGATCAGCCGCTCTTCACGGCGCGTATTGAAGTCGCAGATCTTTTCATGTCTCAGCATATTATTTCGTAAAGTAAAGACTTTGCCACAGAACTTGCAGTAACTAACCTTTAACGAAGAATACTGCCCTTCCATTACTTTAATTCGTTATTCTTCAAATCAGGTAAACCTAACCTAAAATTTCTTGAAGTTTTATACCTAGCCTTGAATTCACTATTCACTAGCTAAATAACGCGATGAGCTCAGCGTAGCACACTTAATAATCACTCGAAGTAGGCTGCGCGTACAGAGATATTACTCGGACGACAGACAAACAGCGAATGAGCTTGGAACTTCGTGCGGCTCTTTATATACCCTCGCTCTCACCTATTAACTTTTTTCGTACACCGTATTTACATCAATCGGACATATGTGCACATGTTAGGTCATGTTTTCATTTAGGACAGTCGCTTGAATGTTATGTAATCAATTTAGACATAAACATACAACGGCTAACATTTCCAGACGTCAAGTTACCACTGTCAACATACTAAGCGATATAGAATTTTGATATCGTGACGTGAAACTCACTGACTACATAATCGCATCGCTTACCGATTTATAAATATTGTCGGTTAAATTCCGTGATTTTACGTACAGACGAGCCTTCAAGAGCATACTTGTTTGTAGGTTACTGTTATATAAATACATTTGAGCAGAAAATTTTTATTTACCTTTTTTCTATTGCGTAACACTTTTCGTTTCTTCACCTTTCCAAATTACATTATCAACGGACACTGTGTTACGTATAGGAATTACGTATTAACTGTTGGTAGCTTCTGCTTTTTGCTTTCGAAGTTTTGTGGGTGGAAGAAAAACACGAACATTATGCTAATGTACTCGGTGCGTACTGTACCTAATGTCAGATTTATTCTTGTTAAAGTTATTAAGTAGTTGTACAATAATTAAATAAATCGTACCGTTCCCTATAAATATTGCTGTCCGGATTAGTTATATATTTAAAGTAAAGTATTTCTACCTTATAATGCACGTATAAAAGTTTATTTCTTAGCAACTGAACAAATCTTCCTTGATCACGACTTTATACGATAGCGAACTCTATAATAGTGTGGCTGTGTTAACAAAGAAATAAACAAACTGGTATAAGTTTCCGCAAGACTGCGATACGGTATAGGTACTAGTTAGAATACTGGTACATACAAACGCAAGAATAGAAGTTTTGAAGTATCAACATTGCTCGACATCATTTAATGTGTGTTGTAGACATCCATATAGCGAATTTTATTTTCAGGGAACTATAACATCAAAGTTATGTTACAATGATGGGAAAAAAGCGGTGGTCGTATGTGTGGTTCGCCAAGATGGTAACATGCGTCTTTACATTGTAGAGATCGACAAACGTTATTATAATTGAAGGATAGATACTAGGAACCAAAAGTATAATTAAAATTATATTCAGTACAAGGGATTTATATACTGCGATGTACAACAGAATGTTTCTCCAGGCAGGCGAAATGACGTTTCAAATCATGTTACATAGCTGTACGTACGGGTCTTTGTCTTCTAGTATCTATAGTGTGAAAGTTGATTTTATATCCGTCATAAGTATACATATTTTTTAAAATAACAACTATAATCAGTGATAAAAAGTAATAAACTTGTTTAGTTTTCGAGCCCCGAACCAAGGACGAAGTCATTGCCAGCGTACTTACTGATGAAATTCTTATTTCAGGCGTGTATAGGCTTTACGATAACGGGAAATCACTAATGGGAAATATTAAAATGTTACGGAAAATGCGTTTCTGACTTTAAGTCGGCGGTATTTGTACTAATCGTCTGTGACGAGCACGGTTTTCACATCAGCTTTATTCTAGACACGTCAGAAACTAGACGAATACTAATTATATACATATAATTGGCTTAAGAGCTATGCTTAGTACCAGATTTATCCTTGTTAAGATTGTTAAGAATTACTATCGCAATTAAATTAATTGCGTTGCATACGGCTCCCTTTATTTATTGTAGTCCGAATTAATTATATATTTTAAGTAAAGTAGAGTATTTCTGCCTTATAACGCACTATAAAAGTTGTTTACTTATCAACTTAACCAATATTCCTTGATAATTAGTATATTCGATAGCGAACTTTGTAACATTATAGCTTTGATTAAAAATAAATCATCAAACTGGTATAAATTTTTATGAGACTGCGAGCCGGCAGGTACTAGTTCGAATACAGGTACATACAAACGCGAGAGTAAAGTTTTGAAGTATCAACATTGCTCGACATATATTACTATATGCTGTAGGCTTCCCTATAGCGAATTTTATTTTCAGAGAACTATAACATCAAAGTTATGTTACAATGACGGGAAAAAAAGCGGTGGTCGTATGTGTGGTTCGCCAAGATGCTAACATGCGTCTTTACAAAGTAGAGATCGACAAACGTTATTACAGTAGAAGGATAGATACCAGGAACCAAAAGTATAATTAAAATTATATTCAGTACAAGGGATTATACGTCGCGATGTACAACATGATGTATCCCCAGCAGGCGAAATAATGTTTTAAATCATGTTACATAGCTGTACGTACGGGTCTTCGCCTTCTAGTATTTATAGTGTGAAAGTTAATTTTATATCCGTTATATTCCACTACTCACCTATGCATGTTCAACTTAGTCTCATCTCCCTTCTCACAACCTGCGACCAATCACACATACAAACTTTCATGACAGCCAACTATACACATACATGACTGTACTTGCCGACGCCACTCAACACTCTACTGGAACATAAAGGTCTTCGTATTCACAACACCTTCGCTTACATCACCGACAGATTCATTCAACACTGTAGCAAACACACAAACCCACTCGTTCACCAATTCACCGACCCACAACCAGCTACGACTCACACAAGACGACTTCTTTTCAGCACTCAACATCTCAAGACCGAAGAAGTTCTAGTCATAGAAGCAGATGGCAACGCCCCACCGCCAGATCCAGGATGACGTCGGTCCAGTCCAGACATACTGTAGCACTCAACCCTATCGGTGTAGTGATCACTTATCCCTCCAATATAACTTCCCCAACATCCCTTTCGGTAAGTGTGTATAGTTCTCAAAATTAAATGTACAAATAATCTTAAAATAAGTAAAATAAATTGTAAATTGTGAAAAATTCAAAATATAATGATAACAATATAACTTCAAAATAAGCATGCCGGAACTCCCCCGCAAGTATGCTCTCCCTTCTAACATCACTGTTCACCCCACGCCGGGCAGCTGATGCTGATCCCGTCCCCATACACACATCTGCCCAAGTCCCAAGAAATCCAAGGGTCGGAAGGGCTTTTCCAAATCCATGTAAAGATTTTTCAATAAACGCCAATAAGCCCAGTAATAATAGAATCAAAAAAATTGTCTGGCTTTAAGGTACTAATCGAATGTTAGTTGAATTAGCCGGTCTGAAAAAAAAAATATAATGTGAAATAGTGGCAGCTAGATTATTAAAGTTAAATGATGGAATCATGCGTATTGACGAACCAGGCACATTGTGCAGAATAGTGGTTAGGCAATGTACGTGTGCGTGTAGTGGTGTGCCGTGGGTGTGATGCAAAGTAAGCTGTATATCACGACGTCTGTACGAATTCGAGAGAGGCCTATTAGAAGTAGCATCACACTCATGCCTCGGCACTACCGATAGGCAACTCATGAATTTGTGTAGACGTCGCAAAGTTCAGCTTACCTTGCAACACACCCACCCCACACAACTGTGTGCGTGATAAATAGTGAATTAATGCGTTGTTTTCTCGGCCAGTGATTGTTTTAGTTAATAATAGTATGAATCTTTAATGGCTGTGATATATTTGTCGAAATAGTTTCTTTCCATTCCCAATCCTTTTCTTGTGGGTTCACGTCATCGTCACATACATTAGCATTGGTATCGTGTTACTTCTGTTACATTGTATAGGTTTTCTGTACAACCAGAATATTCCACTCGTGCCTCGAAATATTAATTTGCAATTATATTTAATTGGATACAGCTTTGGATGACAAATACAAAGCACTTGTCTCACGAAAAACAAAATGGGTTCTACTCTCACCTCAAATAAAATGAACAGAGCCCCAACAAATTACGTAGTTGTTAAATATATTACCATTATAGCTGAAATGAAAAATGTACATTTGTCTCGAATAATTTGTACGCGAACGTTTTACTTGAGAACAGTTGTGGGCTGGAGAATATATTGCAGCCATGCTACTTGTCTGTTGAATTATTGCATGTCCACACATGAAAAGCCAGTAAAGGTGATCATGAACGTGCTTTGATTTCATGTCGTACGTACCTAAAATAAAACTCAGATATTAAGTGACACTGCATGCTTTGTCAAATATACGTATAGTGTATGTGGCAAAGCTACGTCTTAGGATACATTTATGTTTATTTTTACTCGCGAAGCATTTGCTGTTGTTTTTTGAGTTAGTGTTTGCTATGCTGTTACGTCTTCTGGCGAATCCGACGAAAATTAGATAAATGGATTATGATAATGACAGAGAAAAATAGAAAACCTCTACATGTGTCTCATAATCTGCCTACAGCCCGCGATATTTCGCTACTTTACTTGAACAACACTGTGACGAATGAATTTAACCTCCAGATAACTACGTAACCACTGCTTTATCCACCTGATAAAATAGCTACCGTGCGAAAATAGTCTGGCGGAGTAATTTTGTCAACTGCTATCATGTCTCGTCGCCCCGCGATTGGGATATACAACATGTCAGGTAATTTGCGGATATGAACTGTGCCACGTGAATCTGACATAAAACTAAGGAAAAAATGCTGTTGGAATAGTAGTCACAAGACCATTAGTTTACCAGAAAAGTTTAATTTAAGGTAAATAAACTGCGAAGTGGAAGGAAATAGTAAGGCAATTCGTTTATGTGGCCTGCACTACATGAATTTGTGACCAAAACTAAGAGGAAAATTCTTGTTGGTAAAAAAGTCGTGAGGACCATTGTTTACGAAAATTATGATATTGTTGTGTGAACAGTCTACTCTACATTCTCGCTCACTGGTATTTCAGACCTATCTCGAAAAACTTAAGTCTGACGACATTTACCAAAGATTATTTCTACTTAGTTTTTATCACGTATCCACGAATTATTTGGCATCCTATATATGATTGTGCTGCGAATCTTAAGGTGTGAGGGAGGAGGAGGTAACCCTATACTTCGGAATGTGGTGGGGAATAACAGTGTTTATTTTTTAAGACGAGTTTTAATAAAATAATAATGGTAATAAATGGTTAACACATATGTTAGCAATTTGCTAAAATGTGGCGCTGAGATTTCCTTTTGGGAGATGAAAGTATATCGGCCTCTTTACAGCAGATATTTGCATGGTTTTTTTTTTTATCTGTAATTACTGAATGTAAAAGTGTGTCATTGATCGTCTGTGATTGCAATGTATTTTTGGCATTCTACAGTTTGGGGTCGGTTCAGAGACACGAGAAGTTACATGCAGAAGTCACCATCAATGGAAGGCTCAAGGAATGAATGGCTGAAAAAAGGTATGGATGCAAGCTATGTAGCAGTCTCAGAAGAAAAACACTATTCGGTCCTGTCATGCGGCTTGTTTCCACGGCGAGAGCAACGCCTGATTTTATTTTTCTATCTGTAGCAGTGATCCAATATCATGTACAATATACATACAGTAAATTGGGTTAGAATAGTCGTACAGAGTTAGATGAAATTGCATTGTAATCAGGATTGTTAGTTTAATGTTATCCAATTGCATCTACTTGTTTAATGTCATTTCTATTTAACTTAGTTTTGCGTACTGGCGAAAGATGCTTGGTATGAAAGGAGTCTTGAATTTTGTCACGGCTAGTTAGTCTTCAACACAGCAGGGAACGGAAAGTTAAAGCAATGGGCTGAGATGTAATCAGTGACTTAGAGCAAGAGTTGGACAATTGAGTAAGGGTTGGACCGAGCACTGAGGCTGTTAAGTAGGTCAGCCTAACCCTCTGCTGTGCAATGTTACATTAATTTTGTTAGTAGTCATATTAAGTGTATCCCAATTTGTAAATAAGATCAAATGAATGTTAATCTTTGCAAGTTTGGAAAAGGAAGATTAAGTATGTATGAAGGAAAGACCTGGTTTGGTACTGTCAGCCACTCACAGAGAGCTAAGATTGGCTGGAAGTGAAAGAGGGTGTTTGTAGGAGAGATCACCGTGAGAACGCGAAGTAGGATGCTAGGGGTACTTCTGCAGTATCCGGCACGAGGTGTGGACGAGCCCGGAGTCGCCGTGGGCATTCACGGGTGTCGGCGAATTTAATATAAGCTCTTGTCGCAGTCACCAAGGTATGGACCCACGCAAGGTGTTGCCGTTGTAGACGAACGCGGTAGTCCGCGAATTTACACAAATAAGATTGCTCTATTTGTGGTCGGAACCAGGGTGTTGACGTACCTGAAGCTGCCGCGAATGCAGGTTTGTTTGGCCGAGATTATATTTTTGTATCTTTCATTCTCGCCACCAAGGTTCGACCCTCGGGGGTTGCCGCAACTAAGAAAAGCGGCAGTGTGAACTAATTGAGAGAGGAAATCAATCATGATGTTTCGAAATGACAACACACCTAGAATATAATATCTCATGGGCCAGACAAACCAAGATAGGAGATTCCGAAATATCTACAGAAATAATTTCGCACATTATTATTCAGCATTAATAGAACCCCGCGTAAATAACTGAATATCTGAGAAAATTAATGTATGTATTTCTCTTAGACGAATCTTTTATTGAGAAAATGAAGGTCACATTAGTATAACAAAGAGAAATATTCAAAATGTATTGTACTAAAACTATTTTAACATCAAAATATCTTCACAGTGCACCTGCAGACTGAGTATGGTGCTCCTCGGACTGTGTATGTGCCTGAACACGGAGACAGATTGCATTTTGTTTTGTCGCAAAGAGGCCATTACGTTCGTCTGTTGTTTTATTGTCTTACAGTCCACAGTTACCGTGTTGTTTGTTTCCGTTCGCTTTCTTATAGGTGTTTGTGTTTCTGCTGTGTCGCCTACATCCAGTTTTTTGTCGTTCGTTTTGTTTTGTCTGTTTGTCGTTGTAACTATGTTTTGTCTGTTTCGTACTTACTGACGGAATTCCTTTTGTGGAATATCAATCTGAGTTATTTATTCTTCTTGGTTTAATTTTTGGTCTTTAGGTGTTCGTTTGTGTTATTTTCTTGTAAATCACTGACAGAATTCCTTGCGCAATTGTATATTTTTACCTTTATTTGCTAGTTGCAAACAAAGTCCTTTAGTTTGTATACTTGTCTGTTTATTTGTGAGTATTCTCTGGTTTTCTATGACACACCATTTACTGCAATGGCGTAGGTCCAAAAATCTTCTTCAGTTAATAACGTTTGGTTACGAAACGTAATTATGGTTTCTAAATAAGATGACGCTTAGTTGAAACTGTACTGATTAAATTGTGAAATAAACGAACTTATTCGTGCTTTTACGCAAATAAGTTGCTTTACTACTATTTAATATAAGAACTTTAGTGTCACTCCTTAAATACATTACTATTTTCTGAATCAATTCAAAATTCTACTGATTCCAATTTACAAAATTGTATCACACCAACAGCAGGTGATTTTGCTAAAGAAGAAAATAATGTTTTGAATGTGGTCAATCCAAAATTTGCCTTGAATTTAAGAATAATTATTTGTTAACAATAACAGTATAAACACATATTTAGCTGTTAACGTTCAGCAATAGATATAAACTCATTTGAAATATTTGCTGTTGTTAGATTTGCTTATTATTTTCTGCAAAACGAAGTAAACATTTTATGTACTATAGTGTACTCTGTGTTATGCGGGTGAATCTTGTATGTTTTCGCGTGCAATTTGTAGCGATTTCTTTCAAAATATGGAATTTTCACTACCAACACTTAAATATTTGTTATACTTTACACACCGCAAGGACGAGATTCTTGTGAAACACATCATTTTACATATTACTGCCATTACAGTAAGAAAAATAAAAAATAATCTGAGAAAATTGAGAATATTTCTGTCTGAAGGAACCATACAACAATTAATTAAACACGGTAGAAATTTAAAAAATGTTTTGAAAAAAGAATTATATTTCGTTATTAACATGTTGGTAACATTATCAACAAAATTAATAAAAATTAAATGTTTTATGAACCATCAATGCTGGTTAGAAAATTCGAACCACCTAATTAGTTTACTTGAGAATTGCAGCAGTCTTAATATAATTATTATGAATTCATCTTAGTCGTCATTTCTGAGCGGAAATGTAAAGAAAACGTGTATGAATTTTGATTCGGATATAGTTAAGATCAGAATGATATCATACACTCTTCTCTACATTTCATTATACAAAAACAACTTTCCCTTTTATATCATGCACAAATATTTTTCCGGTGCCAAGTTTCTGCGTGTTTTTCTTTCCATAAGTTTTTCAGAGTGTTGAAGCAATAGCGACAGTGTTTTGGTAAAATTCTTTTCTTCTTAAACTTTCTTGTTTTTCTCAACTGCGAAGTCAGGAACTCTTACCAAGGATATTAATTGAATTTTCTTCTCGAATAGGCAAGAAACCATTGTAGTAAAGTGAAAACATAAGATTTTTCTTCATCTCATTTAAGAAGTGTTAGTTATGTCTTACAGCAGCCTGTAGTAGAGAGAACGTAAATTTAAGGACGAATAAAAACTTTTATATGAGCTGCAGTATTACTATCGCAATAAAACAATTGGGGTTTGACTTATTATTATTGCAATGTGTAACGGTTTAGTTTCTCGCAAACATCAAGCTCGCTATTCTAATTCACATTTGCGTTAACCTAATAAATCACGTAAATCCATGGAATGCATACAAAGGAGTATAATACAGAATTTAAAAAAATCTTAAACAAGAGGTGACATGTTAGAGGCCACGATTTTTCGCGAAAAGAATTCTGCAACAGTTTGATCCAATGCCTTATGAGTAGAGCCCGGTAATTTTCGCGAAAAGAATTTTGCAGCACTTTGTTTCAGTGCCTTACGTGCGCACCTGCATCTTTACTATGTGGTCAGTGATTGGATGCCGTAACACCCAGCGTGTGGAGGTTAAACTCGCAAATCACAGACGTGATGTGTGACAGTTATCCGTGTACTGATTGGCACAGTCAAATGAATAACGACTCTACACAAAAACACTCTGCCAATAACCATGAAGTTGAACTGCAGGTGTGCACGTACGACACTGAAACAAAGTGGGGCAAAAATCTTTTCGCGAAAACTACCGGGCCCTACTTACGAGCACGTATGTAGCTTTGCTTCATGGTTATTGGCAGAATGTATTATTACACAGACGTGGCTCATTTGACTGTGCCAACAGGAACAAGGTTACTGCGACACCACACGTATGTGATTTTCAGGTAGAACCCTAGACTCTGAGAGTTAAAAACAGCCAATCACTGACCATGAAGCAAGGCTGCATGTACGCACATAAGGCATTGAAACAAACTGTTGCAGAATTCTTTTCGCGAAAAATCGTTAGATCTACCCATAACTAGAGCCAGTGATTTTTGGTGAAAAGAATTCTGCAACAACTAGTTTCAACACCTGGCGTGCACACATGTAACTCTGGTTCGTGGTTATTGGCAGAATATAATAGGGCAGAGGCGTGGCTCATTTGACTGTACCAACCAGAACAACGTTACCGCTATATCACACGTCCGTAATTTGCGGGTAGGACCTCAAGACACCGTAAGTTAAAAACTTTCAATCACCGACTATGAAAAAGAGAAACATACATGCACGTACGGCATTGAAATAAATTGTTGCAGAATTCTTTACACCAAAAATCGTTAGCTCTACCAATAACGGTATCAAGGTCCTATAACGTCGCATTTAGTTTTGTCGCTAGGAGACCATTGTGTTCGTCTGTTGTATTATTATCTTACTGTCCACAGTTACCGTGTAGTTTGTTTCCAATAGTTTTCCTCTAGGTGTTTGCGATTCTGCTGTGTCGCCTGCACAGTCGTGGTTTGAGCTGATTATTTAGGAATTACAATAAATAAGTTTCATTTTCACAGCTGGTGTTAAAGACAACTTGTAATGATATTTTTTGAACTACCTATTCCTCAAAACCGTCTGCCGATCGCGAAGTCAGAGGACTGCGAGAAAGTTTTAAAAATTTACTTGTGTGTGCGTTTCTTGCCTCGGGCAGTCTGAACTAGGCGGGGCTGTGCGGCGAGCAGCCCTTCTGACCTTGCTGGCGCATCTGGCGAACCTTAGAAGCAGGGGGGCTGAGATGTCTAGTATTTGCCTTGCATGTGGGCTGCCAGGCACGCAGCCCGCACAGTGCACCACGCTACACTGCACTAACGACAGACGCAACTTATCACTCAACTCGCTCGTTTCACGACATCACTGCAATAAATTGTAACAAAATTTCATGACCTGTCTTACACACCGTGTGGCTTCCTACTTACTTTTCACATTTGTTCGTACGCGAGTTAGTTAATTAGTAAAAAAAATTATAATATCGTAAATACATTTTAACTCAAAACCCAGCTGAAACACACTTAAAAAACTGGTCTAAAGTAGCATGTTTCTACATGTACCGAATTTTTATACCTATTACGCCACAAATAATAGTTTATTTGTAATATTCTGCCACAAAATCGCCTCAAATTGCAACAGTTTTCTCGAGGCAGAATGATAAGTTTTAGATGTTGCTCCTTCTCGCCTAGGCGTTACAGTAAACAATTTTGCAGCCTATTATTTCACACGAATTATAACGTACTTCATATCAAATAATATATTAATATCAACTTAAAAATACAAAGTAAATTAGAAGTGATATTGTTACTCATTTCTAAAGTACGTACTTTATAACCGAGTACTTTACCGAACCAAATGGCAGACAAGTAAAATATTTTTTCATAGACGAAAATTTCAAAACTTGATTTTCTGTCCGGCCACCACCATAACCATGTATCAAATACAAAGGTTTTTTTACTGGACGTCCTTTTCAAATACCTTCAAAATTTGTCCTATTTATGATTCCGCAGTAGACGAGACAAAAAGTCATAAACAAATGTACCATCCCTATACTCGAGTATTTCGTAATAGGGGGATTTACAAATAGAATTTACTTTTCTATATATATTATTTCACTGAATTTATTGAGATATTTAAGCGGGTTTTAATATTTAAGTTCTTGCGGGTTATTTTTTTTCTTTCTTTACATTTTAATTAATTATAAATACCCTTCTTTATATTTATAAAAGTCGTTGTTTGAAGTCTCTAACCTCCCTCCTTGCATACGGCCATTACCCTATATAGGCCGTTCACGATAAAGTGAGGACTGTATAACAAGTCATTGTGAAATTTGTTCAAAGAAAAGAACGACGAATGAATTCATGTACAAGTAACGGGTATCCACACGTTAGTTGAGTGACCATTTAGTGAAAACATTTTTTTGACTTAATATTTTGATTTTCAAATACAGTGAGATGTAGTAAAGTTAAAGTGTAAAAAAACACAAACTATAGTGCATTGAATTAACGGTGCAGTTTTGTTAAATGTGAAACATTGTGATTTGTGAGTCTTAAAAACAACTGAGCAATGATGTCAATCCGATGTCTGGACAGCACTCTCTGATGTGATTTAGATTTGGCGTAAATTTCAACGCAGCTACCCTTGGATTTCTCCACCTACTTGCTACTTCAAGTGCTCAACACAGTAATCCAAAGGCATGTTAAATTTGTTAAAATTATGTTTATGAATTTTGTGAATTTTGGTCTTAAAAAATTAATACCTTAAAATGCTTTAAACTGGTTGAGAAAATGGAATAACGGTAACTGCTTGAAACGTCACTTTATTTCCCCTACTAGGGACTAGGCAGGCCCCTTAACAGAACGTTTCATTAAAACAATATTAATAAATCTACCAAAAGTCTATTCAATGTTTAGACACGAGAACTGCTAAATTAGCACCATTTTGCACCATGATATTAAAATTTTTCCGGGGGAGGACCCTAGGACCCCCCTCCATTTATTGGGGGATAAGTGTTCGTCCTCGCATGCAGCCTTACCTATGTCAAAATCCACGAGCCGCACTTGAGC